>VDFB02283985.1:46909-88658 GCA_007258455.2 Sequoia sempervirens | reverse complement strand
ATCTAATCTACATAGTCAATTGATCTAATGAAGCCAACAACCAACAGTTTCTTTAATTCAGCCTTGACTAGTAGAGCAATCTATGGGTGCATTTTCCTCAATTTATGTTTCACTGGTTTTACACCTAGTTGTAAGGGAAAGTGATGTAGTACAAGTTCAAGATCTATCCCTAGCATGTCAGCATATGACCAAGAAAAGTTGATCTATCTATATGTGAACAAGTTGTGAAATTTTGGATGTTTTTTTTTTGTCGATGCTAAAAAATAGACTAGCCAGGGATTCTCTTCAATACCTATGTTGACTTCCACAGATTCTTTAGCTAACATGGGTGACTTTTCCTGAGAAACTGGGAGAATGTTCAAACATCCATCCTTGGGTGCCTAGAAGATTTTTTCACCCTCGGATGCATCCTTATTTTTGGCTTTTTCATTGTCCAAAGGTGCCTTTCAGTTTTCACCTAGGGACTTGCCATTTTTATCCTTTTCATTCTTTTTCTTATTTTTGCGACTGGAGCATTGAAAAAAATCCCAAAAATATGCCATGTTGTCCAAGTCTATGGTAAATCCAACCTTATGATCACCACTAGGTATGCCTTCTCGTAGTCCCAGGAACTCAGCAATTGCTTTGTCATTCTCAAAGATATCTAAGATGGGTGTGTCTTGTTGGTCCCAATCGATGAGTTGAAGGTATACTAAGGGCATGTCATCATCAAAAGTGTCAAATTTCAAAGTGGTCAAGATAAAAGTTGAGTTTTTCACATAGTCACAAAGTTTTCTTACCAAATCCTCTTTGTTCTTTTTATTAGGCATAGGTGGATTCTAAGGTGGGCCTATTGTCATGGTGTGGTTATCTGAAGTGGATTTTCCAGGTTCCAGAGAGGTAGGATCAAGAGATTCCCAATAGTAATGTTTAAACCATTCCTCTTTTTTCATATTCTTCAGTGGATAGGAATTCAATGGATTTGATGAGGATTTTAGCATTAAGTTAAGTTCTCTAAATAGTTTATCAAGGTCCATGACAGAAGTGGAGGATAAGGAATCCCACCCATATTCATTAGAGTCAGGGGAATCACAATAGGGTTGGTAAGGTGGTTCATCGAATGTCTCAATATCTTCATAAGCACTTACTTTCTCTAGTAAAGGTGATGTGGTACTAGGAACACTAATCTCGAGCGGTCGAAACCGAAGCCCTAGGCCTTTCATCCATTTAGAAAAAATGATAGGTTTCGTCCTCCCATTCTGATGTAAGCCTAAGCCACTATTTCCATTGTATCCTTTGCTCTTCATTATGGTAAAACCTTTTCCGTATTGATCTGTAGGTATCTAAACAAGTGGAAGAGGTTCTTCATTTTTTTCTCTATATATCTAGGAGGTCACATCATATTCATTGATGGCTTCTTTACTTAATTCTACCCATTTTGTGAAAGTTGTGGGAGGAATGTGTATGGTAACCACTAACTATCTCCTATCTATTGTAGGTAAACCGTATGATTTAGGAGAAACCAAATGGCTACCATAATAAGATGTCTTCATGTAATATTCTCCACAACCCTTGTCTTGGACCTCAACCCTAGGAGTGGAAGGTAGTGATGATGGAGTGGATGTTTTAGAGAGAGCGGATGGATCAACATAGTGAGATGAATTGGATGATGAAGCTTCTTGGTTTATAGGCACCTGGCATTGGGGTATCTCTCGTAGATTAGTAAAATATTGGAAAGGATTTGGGTCACCATCTATTGTAATCTCAGTGCCATTGTAGGGGAATTTTAGACATTGATGGTAGGTAGATGGGATTGCCTTCATAGCGTGAATCCATGGTCTGCCTAGGAGAAGGTTCTATGGAAGGGTGAGATCCAAGACTTGGGAGTTTTTATCCATAACTGTAGGCCCAATTCTGATAGGGAGTGTTACAACCCCCTTTGATTTTCATTCTTCATCATCATAATCCTTACTGAAAATGATTTTGGTGGTGTCCACACACGCCTCTGAGAAGCCTAAAGCCTTAACCAATTTTAAAGTGCAAAGATTTAACCCTGCTCCTTCATCTACCAAGACTTGTCTAACTTTCATTTTATGAACAAGGACTTCTAGGTGTAATGGTCGTTATGATTTGTCTTCTCGGTTGCATAATCTTGTTTGAAGAAGGTAGCATGATTATTTTTGGTTAAGTATCCTACCATCTCTTGGAAATGATTGACATCCAAGTTGGTGGGGACAGTCGTACTTTTTAAAGCCTTGTCTAGAATGGATTGGTGATCGGGGGAGATTTGGGTTGGGGTCTTTCCTAGCTGGTCAAGTAAGTTATACTGCAGCTTGGAAGTCTATGGTGTATGGTGTGATGGAGGGCCTTGGATGGTGATTTTGGTTTGGTGAGTGTTGACAACACACTCAGGAGTTTTATTTATGGTGATTGTGTTGACATGCTCATCGGCAACTTGGATGTATTTATGATTGGGCCACTATAATCATGCTTAACACTAGTGTAGTTGGCTATAGTATTGGTCTTGTTACCCGAACTAGGGGCCTTTCCTTTCCAATGTTCATGTAATGGATCAGAAAAGACCTTATGATTAGTGTTTGAAGATGTCGATATATGTCCACCGACTTTAATAGTTTTGTTCTTGACAAAGTCTTGTATGATGTTTTTTAGTTGTCAGCAATTTTGTAGGCTATATTCCTTGGTTCTATGCAAATCAAAAAAGGAATTTTCATCCCACCAAAATGGTTTGAATTTTCCTAGATCGTATTGTCTTGACTCTTGAAGTTGTATGAGATTGTGTTGCAACAGTTGTTTGAAGACCAATTCAATGGGTTCCCCTAAGGGAGTGAACTCACGTTTTGGAAACCTCCTTTGTTGTTGTGGTCGTTGGGTGTTTTGGGTAGTGTTGGGGGTTTGATTAACGGCATTGAGTGTGTTGATAGAGGGGTTATGTCCTCTAAGTGTAATGACTAGTCCTGCTTGTAGGGTTTTAGCATCAATGACCCCATCATTGGTAACATTTTTGTTCTGAGACCAAAACTTGTTTGTCATTGGGGGTGTTCTGCGTAGGGGGATTTTTGTTGGGTAACTTGAGTTCCCCTTTGTCTATGAGTCCTTTCTCTAGTATGAGGCCCTTTTCCACTAGTTCTGCAAAGGATGTACAACAATGTACTCTCAAGTCACTTCTCAATTTTGAGTTGAGGTTTTCTTGGAATATAGTGACTTTTTGTTTCTTAGGTATCTCTATAGGACATCGACTGTCTATACTTCTCCATCTCTAGAAGAAGGTGATGGGAGATATAAAATACTTTCATTTAAGGCTTTTTATGTTTAAAAAGACTTCTTGTTATTGTTAATTGACATGACTAGCGGTAGACAATAGATTAACATATTTGCTTATTTTACTTTATGTTTAACTAAATTAGTGAATATTTTGGAAGTAATAGCTTATGTTAAATGCATTGCTTTATGATGACTTTGGATGAGATGATTATGCTGCATTAATCTTTATTACCATGATTGTTGTCCTTTTCATAAGGGTTTTTAACAGGGTATCTTAAAGATTGATGAGACGGTTAAAACTCTCTATCTAATCATGAGGAATGACTACGCCATAGATAGGCCCTGCTGGATGATGAGTTTTCCGAATTGACTTCTTCATAGTCGGTTGAGGAACTTTTACTCCCAGTGCTAGTCTGGCGTAGTTCTGGCATAGTCCTCCTTAGTCAACTTCAATTCTATTTTTAGTTTCATTTTGTAATATGTAGTTGGTTGCCTTAAGTTTTGGCAGTTAATGCCATGTTAGAAGCTAATAAGGATATTTTATAAATATACACATTTCGGTCTTAGTTAGGAGTTAGATAATTTGCAATCAGAATATCTGTAATCACAAGCAATACTTTGTTCTGTGTTATACTTTTGATCAATGAGAAGGGAAGCAAGAAATTAATCAATTCACTATGTTGAAGGATCTTACCTGAGGAAGAGTAGGGTCCGCTCAACCTTTGGAACAATCTTATGGTATTTTTGTTAAGTACTGTTATTTTTTGATTCATTAATATTAAACCTGTAGTAGAAACTGATTTTGAATTGTTCAAACGTTGAAATCATCTTCTACTTTGGTAAATGTTAAAATTGGATAATTACTTATGTTTACAATTATGTTTCGAAGTTTTAGTTTATTATGGTTAAAGATCAAATTATTAGAATGGTTAGATTTGTTGACTGAAAATTTTGAATAGAACCATTAGAATCGTTAACAGGTTTCCTATATAAATTAGGTTTAGATGTTGTTTGAATTAGTTAGAATTAATGTTTGTTTGTTAAGCTTTATGAAAACAATGTTAGGAATTTATGGAAAGATGGAGTTGAAGTTTGTTTAGAATTTGTTCATGGAGATTAGTCTTTATGCTTTTTAGAATAATCATCATTTTCTTGCAATTCATTCCTGCTCTCAAATTAGCATGTACTTTCTAGCAATTAAGTTATGGATTTATTTTGAAGCAAAATATAATTAATTTGGGATTTCGTGTTTTAGATTAGGAATTAAAGTAATCATTAATTGTCTCCATGAATTGGTCTAAATCGAGGTCAATAAAGTTAGAATTAAGTCATCAGGATTTTAAATTAGAAGTTAAAGTAGATTTAAATCTTAGTAATCAGTCGTTACAGTTTAGCTCTTGAAAGCTCTTGAAGAGATCCCAAGAGCTCCTAAAAGCTCCTGAAGTAGGAAAAATGATACCTGAAGTCATTGTTTACAGTGCAAACCCCCCCAAAAGAATCTGTGACAACTATCCTTATCGCATATTGCTCTGAGACACACCCGGTTCGATAAAATAATTAATTAAATGATGCAAGTTGTGACATTAACGACCTTGCCCATAATTTTTGGCACCGTTGCCAGGGATACTTAAATGATCTGGCTATTTAGTGTGAAGCCTTAGTGTTGATAGGGAAGAGAGATCTGAAATTGTGGATGAGACGAAACATAGATCAACTAGGAAGGTTTCTTCCACAAAACATTGACATTAGAAGAAATCTTGATTTTAATCAAGAGGATATCCAACAGTACTAAATTGAAAATCAAGAAATTAATCAAGAAAACCCCATTGAAAATCAAGAGGAGAACAAAAATCCTTTTCCAGGAGAAGAAATGGGTGACCAACCGGTACGTCCCCTAGCAAATAGGACCTTTTCAAATCCTATCAATCTTGAAAGACAACTTGATGAACCCCCTATGAAAAAAATTTCTCCCTCAATTCTTCCAACATTTAGGGGAAAGATTGCAGAAGACCCTAATCAATTCTTGTTTGATTTCAAAATCTTATGCCAAACCTATGATTATTCAACTGATAATCAGAAGTTGAAGTTGTTTCCTTCTACTTTGAAAGAATCAACTTTAAGATGGTTTATGGGTTTAGGATCAGGAACCATTAGGACTTGGCAGCAGATGGAGACCGAATTCTTGGACAAATACCAGGATTACTGTCGAGTGAGAGATAGAAAAGAGGAACTGTTTCTCATAAAGCAACTAGAAGACGAAAGTATAGAGGACTATGCTGATAGATTTCAATTTGTGCATCAAAGATGCACTAATGGGCTGGATAATGAAATCAGCAAAAAAAATTTCCTAAGAGGGATTGAAGATGAGTCTAGAGAATCCTTGAACTTGATGGGAAAGGGAGACATTAACAAGCTTTCCTTGGACGACATTGTGGAGATCTGTAGAAACTACTCTAGAACTAGAGTGGGGATTCGAAACTCCAGAAGGAACAAGATTCACACCATTGATGTATCCGAAGTAATGGAAGAATTGGTGAACATGAAGACTGATCTGCTACTACATCTTAACATGCAAGGAGAAAAGAGAACCATTGAACCCTTGTCAATTTATTGTTCCAAATTTAAGGGAAACACCTTTTGAGGGAATGCCCATTAAATCATGTTGAAATTTGTGAGATTTGTGAAAAAACACACCCGACCAGTTCTTGCAATCTTTTGGCAGGAATAAAGAACAATATCAAGAAACCACCAGTGGTCGAGGAAGAGCTAAATTATGTCGGCCAAAGACCTCAGAACTAAGGGTATAACACAAATCAAAGACAATATGGTTCATAGTCAAACGAGAATCAAAACCCATGGCATAACCAAAATCAATGGACCCCCCAATATCAGCCACAACCCCCACCTACATATTGGGGACAAATAGAATGGATGAATCCCCAATGGAACCAATCCCAGTGGAAGGCTAATCAACAACCACAATGGCAAGCAAATCAATCCTCATGGTAGCAGAATCAAAACCAATTCCAACCATGGAAAAATTAGGGACAAAAACGACCCTGGGGACAAACACCCCCGACCCTTAATGCCCCTACTGCTTCCAATGATCAAGTGAATCAACCCCAAATGACAGCTCAACTGGTTCCCAATCCAAAAAATGCATGAATTGATACAAAAAACCCAAATGTAAATGTAGTAGATGTTAATGACATACAGTTGCGAAGTCAAGATGTGCAAACTGCACCAACTAAGACAATTCCAGAAAAAGAGGAAGAAAACAAAGAACAAATGTTGGAAGAGGAACAACTTGTTGAACAAGCTCCCTATCTCGAGAGATTGCACAAAGAGAAAACTAACTCTCAGACCTCTTCCCCTAACCACATGAGTGTAATCGATTCACATTTTCTTAGAGAGTTGAAAAAGATTAACATAGAGATACCTATGTTATAGGAAATCAAGGATATACCAGAGATCAACCAATTAGTAAAATCCCTTTGCATGAAGACCCCAGGAAGGAAAAAGAAAATGCCTTCAACAATTCAAGTAGGGACTAAACTTACTGATGTATTATCAGGAAGACTGCTTCCACAAAAATATAATGATCTTGGTAGCCCTGTCATAACACTGAGTATAAATGGAATTGAAATACCAAATGTCCTAATTGACTTGGGAGCTGCCATAAATTTCATTACATTTGATACAGTTGAAAAGCTAGGAATGACAACAATTTAGCCAACAACAACTATTTTGCAGTTGGCTGATCAATCAACTACAAAACTAGAGGGTATTATAGAAGAAATCATGGTCACAATTGATACATGGGATTACCTAGTCGACTTTTTGGTTCTCAAAGCCAAAAGGAAAGATTCTAGATACCCAATCATATTAGACAGACCATGGTTGGCTACCACTGCAACCTTAATTGACTGTAGATCAGGAAGCATGAGAATCACTAATGGACAAAAACAAAAAGAATTGTCACTTTATCCACCTGCACAACCATCAATTCAAAAAACCAATCAACTTTGGGTGGATGATGATTTAGATTTAGAAGGTGATGGTATTGTGGAATTAGCAATGGTAACCATAAGCGAACATATCCAAGAATGTGAAGAACAAGAGTTAATTTCAGAAAATGAGCAAGATAATTGTCAAAAAACATTACATGAACAACATTGTTTTCCTCTGAATACTCTTGTTGAGAAATTAGTAAATTCTAAAATGGACACAAAGGAGATTACAGTAGCAGAAGATAAACCCCTTAATATCAATTCAACCTTATCCCCAATGCAAGAGAAAAAATTGAAAGAAATTTTAGAAAAACACACCAGAGTGTTTGCTTGGGAATATACTGATATGAGAGGTATCCATCCTTCAATATGTAGTCATCACATCTACATAGAAGATGTCAGACCATTAAGACAAGGACAAAGGCGAGTTAATCCTGTTCTTCGCGACATTGTTAAAAAATAAATTGAGAAGCTACTTAACGTAGGATTCATATACCCAATATCTGATAGTCAGTGGGTCTCTCCATTGGTTATAGTTCCAAAAAATGGTAAATGGTGAGTTTGCATAGACTATAGAGAATTGAATTAGGCCACAAAAAAAGACCATTTCCCATTGCCATTTATTGACCAAGTATTAGACAACCTAGCAGGCAACAACTACTTCTCATTTCTTGATGGCTTTAGTGGATATAACCAAATCCAAGTAGCCCCTAAAGATCAAGACAAAACTACCTTTACCTACCCTTGGGGTACGTATGCATATACAGTCTTACCATTTCAACTATGTAATGCACCTGCAACATTTCAAAGAGCGGTACTTGCAATATTTGCAGATTTCACCACTTCATGTGTAGAAATCTATATGGATGACTTTACAGTCCATGCTAAAACATTTGATTAAGCATTACAAAACCTAGAAAAGGTTTTACAATGCTGCAAAGATCATAGGTTATCACTCAATCATGAAAAAATTTCCATTATGATGACAAAGGGAATTGTTCTAGGACATCACATCTCAAAAGAGGGGATAAAGGTTGATCCCAAGAAAGTTGAGATCATACAGAACATTGAAATCCCTAAGCACCAAATTGGAGTACGAAGTTTTCTTGGGCATGCAGGGTATTACAGAAGATTTATAGAAGGATTTAGTAAAATTGCATCACCACTATTTACCCTGCTCAAGAAAGAAGAAGAATTTGTATGGACAAAGGATTGTCATAAATCCTTTGAAACAATCAAGATAGCCCTAACAACTTCACCCATTATCAAAGGACCAGTTTGGGGAGAGCCTTTTCACATACATGCAAATGCATCTAATTTGGCCATTGGTGCAGTATTAGGACAACAAGATGAAAACAATGCCATCCATGCAATTTACTATGTTAGCAAAAACATAAATCCTGTTGAAAGAAACTACACAACAACATAAAAGGAATTTTTAGTTGTAGTATATGCAATAAATAAATTCAAACATTATTATATTACAAGCTATAAAATCTACATACATACATACCATGCTGCAATAAGATATCTAATGAATAAAGCAGTGGTAGGTGGACACATTATCAAATGGTTACTCTTATTGCGAGAATTTGATGTAACTATCGTTGATAAGCCTGGAAGGATAATGTTGTTGCTGAATTTCTTTCCAGAATTGTTTTACAGGATAACCAAGAACTAGTGGATGATGCATTTCCAAATGAACACTTATTTGCTATATCAATTCATCCACTATGGTTTTCTGATTTGGAAAATTACCTTGTTACAGGAAAATGTCCAAGTCAATTCAGTCAGAAGCAAAAAAAGAGGTTAATCTATGAAAGTTCTAGATTTCAATGGATTAATGGTCTTCTATTTAAATTATGTCTTGACCATGTTTTACGCATATGTGTAACAAAATTGAAAGTTTATGATGTAGTGCATGCCTGCCATCACGAACTTGAAGGGGGACACTTTTTAGTTGTAAGAACAGTTCACAAAATCTTGGGGGCTGGCTACTTTTGCCAACAATGACAAAGGATGCAACATTCTTTGTCAAACAATGTGATGAGTGCCAAAGAATGGGGAGACCTACAACAACCATGGAGATGTTGTTGCAGCCACAAATAGCTCTTGAACCATTTGAAAAGTGGGGCATCGATTTTGTGGGACCGATAAATCAACCTTCAAGAGGGCAGTGATATATCCTTGTTTGTACCGATTATGCAACAAAATGGGCTGAGGTGAAGGCACTACCAACAACAAAAGAAGATAAAGTTGCATAATTTTTGTACAAGAAAATTCTTCAAAGGTTTGGTGCACCCAGAGAGATCGTTTCAGATCAGGGACCACAATTTGTGTTAGCAATGATGGAAGCATTTTTACAGAGGTACCAAATAACTCACAAAAAATCTTCGCCTTATCACCCAAAGACAAATGGACAAGTAGAGGTCACAAATAAAGAATTAGAGAATATTCTGACAAAAAAAATTTCTTTGAGGAAAAAAGATTGGGTAGATAGGCTAGACGAAGCAGTCTGGGCCTATAACACCACATGGAAAACAACGACTGGGTTCTCCCCATATGAACTTGTGTATGGAAAGAAACCAATCATGCTAATTGAATTTGAGTTGAAAACATTGAAAACAACAATAGAAGTTGGGATTGACCTGTCAGAAGCAGAGAAAAGAAAAATTTTGCAGCTTAATAGACTTGATGAAATGAGAATGGAGGCACTTCAGCATACAAAAGTGATTCAAAAGCAAAGGAAGGAATGGCACGATAAACATATTGTGTCTAGACAGTTCAGAGAGGGAGATTGGGCACTATTATTTGACTCCAGATTTGAAGAGTTTAAAGGAAAGTTCCATACTAGATGGTTAGGACCCTATGAGATACAACAAGTGTTCGAGAATGGAGTTGTCCAGTTAGTTCCAATTGATGGAGAGAAAAGAGTTATGTTAGTCAATGGTCATCGACTGAAAACTTACCATAAGCCAACAAAAAAGGAGGAATTTTTGGAAGAAGTGCAACACATAATTGAACATTTTCTCATGGAAGATATCTCTTCCATGAGAGATATTTGAACCTTTGAAGAAGGCACAATTAAACAAGGTAAATTGAAAACTAGCAAATGGTGGTTTACCTTGAGAAAAATGGAAGTAAATTGAAAACTAGCAAAAGGCGGTTTACTTTCAGTTTTAAAAAAAATAATAAAAAATGATGACTGAAAACTAGAAATGGTGATCTATCTAAGTTAAAGTCTGAAAGCTCCTGAAGGCTCCTGAAGAGCCCCTTAAAAGCTCCTGAAGGCTCTGAAGATCTTGAAGACTGAAGACTCTGAAGACTCCATTTTGCTCAATAGCTCCTTAAAAGCTCCTGAAGACTCCTGCAATTCCAAGCTCCCCAGAGCTCCTGAAGACTCTTGATGAACTCCTGAAGGCTCCTGAAGAACTCAAAGACTCAAAATAAATTAAGGTGCACATTTAATGTGAATATTTTTTCAAATTTATTTTCTAAAGTAGTTAGACTAATTTAAAATAGGTAAATATTTATGAATCTAGACATCTCCACCATAATGTTAATTAATGATAGTAATAAATCCACTTTTAATCATTTCAAAAAGCGGTGGATTGTCGGAATAAGGAATGATGTGACATGGATGATGTCAGTTGAGGACAACTGATCTCTTCATGATTTGGTTGTCTTTTCAAAAATCCTCCCAAGTACATGATGACATGTGTGATGAATGTCGCCAACCTTGCAAATTTAATTGCAAGTTTCAAGTTATGGCGTGTGAATCGTCCAAAGTAGTAAATAAAATAAATACAGGAGATTAATGACATGTTATGTCATTTTCAAAATTGGCTACTCCCAAATCAAGAAACAAATCATTCCACATTTTTGGTAAGTAATTCAGACTGCTAGTTGAAGTCCACCATTTTTGACAGAGAAAGATGGGGAATAAGAGAAATTCTGAACCAGAGAACTTCAATTTTGATTTAGAGACTAGAAGATTGTTAGAAGAAATTGGGTGGCTAAATTTTGTGATGCAGTATGAAGGCTTCCAGCCAGAAATGGTTTGGAAATTTGTGACAAACTTCAATGTGAATGTCACCAGGGTAAGGGGAGAAATAATTGAAGTCACACTAGAAATTATAAGTGAAATTTTTGGGATTCCAAATGAAGGAAAATCGGTTAACAAAGGCCGAGTTAAGTTTGAGAAATTGGTGGCAGCATTTCACCAAGAGCCAGAAAGAAGGCCAAAGATACAAATGCACAAAGGAGACTAGTGTGGCATAGCTCATAATAGTTTGGACGAGCCATGGATGACTGTTGCGGCTTGGATTATGAAGTTCTTCACCTGCGATGGGCAGTATGGTACGATACTGGGTCCAAGAATGCAACTTTTAATACATTTAAGGTATGGCTAGACAAAACCTTCAGCTAGGATAAATTTTCCAGCGTTCTTATTTCAGCAAATTTCTTCCATGATTTTGAGAGTAAAAGCTAGGGGGGAATCTTCTATGAAATACCAAGGGTTGATACATTTGATAATTAAATACCATTTCTTAAAAAAAGAAACTGGGAAGTAGGGATGGTTAGAATTTTTGTCTGTGCCTATAGGAAAGCAAAAAGGGAGACCCAGAAGGGGACCCTCAGCCAAAAAGACAAAAATGGAGGAAGGAGAATCTTCCAAGAAAAGGGGAAAAAGAAAATTGCTAGAGATATCTAGGGTAACTCGTACTAGGTCAAAAAAGAAGAGACAAGAAGTACATGAGGATAACCCTAGTCATGCTGAAACTGTTGTGTCCACTCCTGAAGAGGCTCCTATAAGTCAAACCCCTATTTCCAGAAGCCCTGTTAAATCCATTGAACATGAAGATACTCGTACCCCTGTACAATCTCTTGAGAGACCTCAAAGTCCCCCTGAAAACCCAATGCCGACTCCTGAAGACAACCCTGTTTTTGAAGTCTATGACTCTGCTGAAGAGTTTAGTGCACAATTCGACGAGCAAGAGGCCTCTAAAGAATTTGAAAAGAATGAGAATGAGAGAAAACTTGAGCAGGTGGCAGAAGTTAGTTCTGCCATGCTTTCCATGAGAAAACCAGTTGCAACATATTCTTTGTTTCTTAAAGAAAAGTTTTTAGAATGGAAAATAAATCAATTAATTTTGGGAAGGAGTTTGGATTACAATGAAGATCATGATTTCCTTAAAGATTACTTTAACAACCACCTTGACATTTAGAATTTAATGTGTGAGTTTTACCAACATGGATTTTTAATGGGGGACAATGATGACTCAATGTTGAATATATATGTTGGTGAGCCTTAGATAAGATCATTTGTTTCTTTAATGCAAAATCAGGTGGATTGGTCAAATAGAATGGATAAGTACAAAGAAGCTCAAAGAAAATATGGGTTACCAATAAGCCCTGAAAAGCCCCATGTTGAATTATAAATCAAAGCTGTAAGATCAGTGGTCAGGTTAAATGATGTTAATCCCCTCTATGTCTCAAATTTGTTTGATAACATTGCAACATTCTAGAATGTTGAAGCAACACTCTTGCCGTTAGCACTACGGTCCTGTGAGGAAAGGTCCCAGCTTATTCCAGAATCAGTTAGGAGAAGGGATCTAATTAGTCTGAATAATATCAGTTGGAGTTTAGTCAGAGTCAGGCATATCGTCACTCTAATCCAACAACAAAAAGAATTCTGGGTAGGCATGAGATTTAGAATACCGATTATTATTATGCCAGCACCAAAGCTAAAGGAAACAAAAAATATACTAGCTCCAGTAATGAGGGTGTGGTTTGAGAACTTGAGACAAAACTATGGCTATGCACTTAATACCAGATTGCTAGAACAATACATGGAAGGTGTATTTGACTACTACATTTGGATGGAGGCACTAAACAAAGAGAGATAACGACATAGTTCTAGATGATGAACCATGAGGACATGGTCCAAAGCAAGTTGGGGAGAAATGATGGGAGATATAAAATACTTTCATTTAAGGTTTTTTATGTTTAAAAAGACTTGTTGTTATTGTTAATTGACATGACTGGCGGTAGACAATAGATTAACATATTTGCTTATTTTACTTTATGTTTAACTAAATTAGCGAATATTTTGGAAGTAATAGCTTATGTTAAATGCGTTGCTTTATGATGACTTTGGATGAGATAATTATGCTGCATTGATCTTTATTACCATGATTGTTGTCCTTTTCTTAAGGGTTTTTAAGAGGGTATCTTAAAGGTTGATGAGATGGTTAAACTCCATGTTTAATCATGAGGAATGACTATGCTATAGATGGGTCTTGTTGGATGATGAGTCACTCAAATTCTGAATCGACTTCTTTATAGTCAGTTGAGGAACTTTTACTTCCAGCGCCAATCTGGCATAGTTTTGGCATAGTCCTCCTTAGTCCACTTAAGTTCTATTTTTAGTTTCATTTTGTAATTTGTAGTTGGTCACCTTAAGTTTTGGCAGTTAACACCATGTTAGAAGCTAATAAGGATATTTTATAAATATCCATATTTCGGTCTTAGTTAGGAGTTAGATAATTTGCAATCAAAATTTCTATAATCACAAGCAATACTTTGTTCTGCATTCTATTTTTGATCAATGAGAAGGGAAGCACGAAGTTAATCAATTCACTGTGTTAAAGGATCTTACCTGAGGAAGAGCAAGGCCCACTCAACCTTTGGAATGATCTTATGGTATTTTTGTTAAGTGTTGTTATTTTTTGATTCATTAATATTAAATCTGTAGTAGAAACTAATTTTGAATTGTTCAATCGTTGAAATCATCTTCTACCTTGGTAAATGTTAAAATCGGATAATTACTTATGTTTACAATTACGTTTCGAAGTTTTAGTTTATTATGGTTAAGATCAAATTGTTAGAATGGTTAGATTTATTTATTAGAAATGTTGAATTGAACCATTAGAATCGTTAACATGTTTCTTAGATAAATTAGATTTAGATGTTGTTCGAATCGATTAAACTTGATGTTTGTTTGTTGAGTTTCATTAAAGCAATGTTAGGAATTTATGGAAAGATGGAGTTGAAGTCTGTTCAGAATCTGTTCATGGAGATTAGTATTTATGCTTTTTAGAATAATCGTCATTTTCCTGCAATTCATTCTTTCTCTTAAATTAGCATTTACTTTCTAGCAATTAAGTTATGGATTTATTTTGAAGCAAAATAGAATTAATTTGAATTCTGTGTTTTATATTAGGAATTAAAGTAATCATTAATTGTCTCCATGAATTGGTCTAAATCAAAGTCAATAAAGTCATAATTAAGTCAACATGATTTTAAATTAGAAGCTAAAATAAATTTAAATCTTAGGAATTAGTCGCTACAATTTAGCTCCTGAAGTAGGAAAAATGATACTTGAAGTCGCTATTTATAGTGCAAACCCCCCCAAAATAATCCGTGACAACTATCCTTATCGCATATTGCTCTAAGACACACCCGGTTCGATAAAATATTTAATTAAATGATGCAAGTTATGACATCAATGACCTTGCCCATCATTTTTGGCACCATTGCCAGGGATACTTAAACGATCTAGCTATTTAGTGTGAAACCTATTGGATGTTGTAGATTTATGGATTAGCTTTCATTTTCACCTATTTAGAGGTTCTAACTCTTTGTATAGTGACAGTTATCTTGTTTTTATTGCTACTGCCTACTTTCACTGTGTTCTTGGATTGAAGGATTTCATGATATAATTTGACCCATTCCACTTTTTGTGCCTACTATAACTTGTGGAATGGGTCCTCTAACTTGTAAAATACATTCCTAACCTATTTAGAATGTTGTGGAGTCAAGGTTGGGTGTTTGGGATGATGTTCTAGGGCTGTAGCAGGGTATTTTCATGATGAAAATGAGGGTTTCAAGTGGTGTTTTGAAAAAATGTGAGGACTGTCCATGTAATGTATTATTCACCATGTGTAGGGTCTGGTAAGTGTGTTTGGTGGTTTGTTTGGGTCTAGCAGGTCTGGGAGATAGGAGTTTCATTAAAACCCTAAGTATTTTGCTTGAAATCGAGGGTTTGGTGTATTAGGGGTCTAGATGTCTTGGACTTGGAAACAAATCATGGAATTGGAGGTTTTGACACATAACATACTGTTGTTTGAGGAGTTTGAGTGAAGATCTAGTGTTTAAAAGGTCGTCTCTTTGTAAATAGGGCTAATTTAGTAGCCTTTGTGCAAGGTGGTCTATTGGATCCTAATGATGGTACAAAGAAACATGGTATGATCTCTTGGGAATTTGTCTTAGGGTCTGTGTTAATGCTTGATTGATGTTTGGTTGGCCATTGGATGACCTCTAAAAGATAACCCATTTGATGAGATTTGGAGACTATAAGCCTATTGTTGTTAGTTGATTCAATTTGGGTGATTGTGATTTCAAGGTTGGTGTCTTGTTGAGGTCTGATTAGTTGATGTTGAAAAGAGTTCCTCCACCTTGAATTGAATCAACAAGCCCTCTAACATAACAAATCCCAAAACCCTCTTCTTTCACAAGTTAGGCAAGGGTTTATTGAAAACCCATACTAAAAACCTTCCCACAACCAACCAAAGCCTAAAACACCTTCAAAAAGGTCTGCACAAACTTAAAAATTCAAGAGATATTGCTGCCCCCAAAGATTTCTTCAAACCCTAGCAGTAAACCACCATTTTCCACTAAAAAATGCACCATTTGACATCTAGGGCATCACCTAAAAACCCTCTATTCACCTCCCTTGTGCAAAAAGATTTGCACACATGTTTTATAACCATAACTAAGCCTTTCCATTAAATTATAGAAGTATACAGTGGGTGAAAGGCTTAGTATGACATTTTAATGCACTCAAAACCCTTAAAATAGGGTATACAAACCGACCCTTAGTAATTTTCTTCTAAAATGCACAAAATCACTTGAAATCCAACCAAACCAAAACTAAAATAGATTTAAGTCTGCTGCCCACTGAATTCCATCGAAAAGAGAGCACAATCACCCTGTACAGAACCATACCGTTCAATGAAACATCAAATCCCAAAGTGCAAAAGGGTAGCAATCTTTGATGGGGTATTACTCGGATACCATGGTGCTTAAAAAATATTCGTCTAAACCTATGGGATTGTGTTGGGGCCCTCTACAATAACCTCTATCCATTTTTGTTATTTCAGAGTGCTTTTCCCGTGGTGTCCAGTTTTTAGTTGATAGAAAAAGTGTCAAATGCAAACAATGGAAAGTTGCACAGTGGTACAACTTTCGTTTTGCAACTCGTGTGACCAAACAGATTGTTCCAACATGTTTGAATAGGCATGTTTACGGTAGGAATTTTCCTCTTTCACACCCAAACACGCGGAATCGCTCCGAGCTACGTTCAACCGGATCGATCCCTTAAGGGTCCAAAGTGCAAAATGGCTGCAAACTTCAACATGTTGTTACTCAGATACCGTGATGGTTAGAAACTTATCATTTAATCCTATGAGATTTTGTTGGGCTCCTTTGCAATAACCTCTCTCAGTTTTTGTTATCTTAGAGTTGTTTTCCCGTAGTGTCTAGTTTTCAGTTGATGGAAAAAGTGTCAAATGCAAGTAGTGGAAAGTTACAAAGTGGTGCAACTTTCATTCTGCAACTCGTGTGACCAAATGAACTATTCCAATGCGTTTGAATATGTATCTTTACGCTAGGAATGGTCCTCTTTCACACCCAAATACGCGGAATCACTTTGAGCTACATTCAATCGGATCGATCCCTTAAGGGTCCAAAGTGCAAAATGGATGCAAACTTCAACATGTTGTTACTTAGATACCGTGATGCTTAGAAACTTCTCATCTAATCCTATGGGATCGCGTTGGGCCCCTCTACAATAACCTCTCTTAGTTTTTGTTATCTCAGAGTGTTTTTCCCGTGGTGTCTAGTTTTCAGTTGATGGAAAAAGTGTCAAATGCAAATAATGGAAAGTAGCAAAGTGGTGCAACTTTTGTTCTACAGCTCGTGTGACCAAAAAAACTATTCCAACGTGTCTGAATAGGTTTTTTTATGCTAGGCATGGTCTTATTTCACACCTAAACACGCAGAATCACTCCGAGCTATGTTCAACCAGATCGATCCCTTAAGGGTCAAAAGTGCAAAATGACTGCAAACTTCAACATGTTGTTACTCATATATCATGACACTTAGAAACTTCACGTCTGATCCTATGAGATTGTGTTGGGCCCCTTTACAATAACCTCTCTCAGTTTTTGTTATCTCAGAGTTGTTTTCCCGTAGTGTCCAGTTTTCAATTGATGGAAAAAGTGTCAAATGCAAGTAGTGGAAAGTTACAAAGTGGTACAACTTTCATTCTGCAACTTGTGTGACCAAACGAACTATTCCAATGCATTTAAATATGTATTTTTACGCTAGGAATGGTCCTATTTTGCACCCAAACACGCGGAATCACTCCGAGCTACATTCAACTGGATTGATCCCTTAAGGGTCCAAAGTGCAAAATGGCTGCAAACTTTAGCATGTTGTTACTCAGATACCGTGATGCTTAGAAACTTCTCATTTGATCCTATGGGATCACGTTGGGCCCCTTTACAATAACCTCTCTTAGTTTTTGTTATCTCGGAGTGGTTTTCTCGTGGTGTCCAGTTTTCAATTGATAGAAAAAGTGTCAAATGCAAATAGTGGAAAGTAGCAAAGTGGTGCAACTTTTGTTCTACAACTCATGTGACCAAACGAACTGTTCCAACGTGTCTGAATAGGTATTTTTATGCTAGGAATGGTCCTATTTCATACCTAAACACGTGGAAACACTCTGATCTATGTTCAACTAGATCGATCCCTTAAGGGTCAAAAGTGCAAAATGACTGCAAACTTCAACATGTTGTTATTCAGATATCATGACACTTAGAAACTTCACGTCTGATCCTATAAGATTTTATTGGGCTCCTCTACAATAACCTCTCTCTATTTTTTTTAATCTCAGAGTGGTTTTCCTATGGTGTCTAGTTTTCAGTTGATGGAAAAAGTGTCAAATGCAAGTAGTGGAAAGTTGCAAAGTGGTGCAAGTTTCGCTCGCGAACTTGTGTGACTAAATGAACTGCTCCAACGGTTCAATAGGTCTGCTTACACTAGAATGATCCTCTTTACACCCAAACATCGGAATTGTTCGACCACTCAACCAAATCGATCCCTTTTAAGAGTCCAAAGTGCAAAATGGCTTTTCGCAAACTTCAAAGATGTTGTTACCGTGATACCGTGATGCTTAGAAACTTATCATCTAACTTTGGGATTGTGTTGATCCCCTACAATAACTCCTCTCTCTCATTTTTGCCATCTCCTGAGTGGTTTTCCGGTGGTGTCTTAGTTTCAGCCTGATGGAAAAAGTGTCAAACGTAGCAGTGGAAAGGTAAAGTGGTGCAACTTTCTGCTCGCAACCTCAGGACTAAAATGAACTATTCCAACGGTTTGAATAGGTATGTTTTACTGTGAATGGTCCTCTTCACACTCCAAACATGCGAAATCGCTTCGAAATTACTGCTCAACTGGATTGATCCTCAAGGGTCCGCTAAAATGCAAAATGGGCGTTGTAAAACTTTCAATGCTGTTAATTGGATACCGATACCGTGACGCTTTAGAAACTTTCATTTGATCCTATGGGATCATGTTGGGCCCCCTCTTACACAACCTCTTGTTTTTTGTTATCTCAAAGTAGTTTTCCCATTGTGTCCAGTTTTCAGTTGATGGAAAAAGTGTCAAATGCAAGTAGTGAAAAGTTGCAAAGTAGTGAAACTTTCGTTCTGTAACTCGTGTGACCAAATGAACTGTTCCAACACGTCTCAATAGGTATTTTTATGCTAGGAGTGGTCCTTCACACCCAAACATGCGTAATCGCCTATAAGCTACGCTCAACCAGATCGATCCCTTGCTGGGTCCAAAGTGCAAAATGGTTGCAAACTTTAGCACATGTTGTTACTCGGATACCACGATGCTTAGAAACTTCTCATGTATTTCTATGGGATTTTGTTGGGCCCCTCTACAATAACCTCTCTCAGTTTTTGTTATCTCGGAGTGGTTTTCCTGTGGTGTCCAATTTTCAATTGATGGAAAAAGTGTCAAATTCAAGTAGTGGAAAGTTACAAAGTGGTGCAACTTTCATTCTACAACTCATGTGACCAAACGAACTGTTCCAACGCATCTGAATAGGTATTTTTATGCTAGAAATGGTCCTCTTCGCACCCAAACACGCGGAATCGCTCCGAGCTACGTTCAACCAAATTGATCCCTTAAGGGTCCAAAGTGCAAAATGGCTGCAAACTTCAACACGTTGTTACTCAGATACTGTGATGCTTAGAAACTTCTCGTCTGATCCTATGAGATCATGTTGCCCCCCTCTACAATAACCTCTGTCGGTTTTTGTTATCTCGGAGTGGTCTTCCCATGGTGTCCAAATTTTAGTTGATGGAAAAAGTGTCAAATGCAAGCAGTGGAAAGTTGCAAAGTGGTGCAACTTTCGTTCTACAACTCGTGTGACCAAACGGACTATTACAATGCATCCGAATAAGTATGTTTATGCTAGGCATGGTCCTCTTTCACACCCAAACACATGGAATCGCTTCGAGCTACGTTCAACCAGATCGATCCCTTAAGGGTTCGAGTGTAATATGTTGAAATAGGCCATTCCACCTATTGTTCAAGCTGTGTCTCAGTGATATGGGCTTGATGTAAGTAGGATAGGGAGTAGGAATAAGAAAATAGCATTGGTAAAGGCATTGGAAGAGATTAATAACTCTGTCCTTGTTAAAAATTTAGAATTGAGGCCCCTTAAAAGCAAGGCTAGAAGAGGTGAAAAGAAGAAATTGCTTGAAAATAAGTTAGAATAGGTTGGAAATAGGGTGAGGTTGTGGAGTTTGATGTGTTCAAAAGGTTTGCAAGGACAAGGTAGGTCAAAAGTATGTTATGGCATGATGCCCTAGTTGGGAAAACAAGGGTTTTGAATGAAAAAGAGAGGTTTGAGGGAGTAAAAGTGGGTAAAGTCAAGAGGTAGCATAATTTGGTTGTCAATTAAGTTTTTGTAGGTAGAATGAAGACTGTTGGAATATGTTTTGAGGTTTGGGTTTGGGTTTGGGGGTTTAGTTCGCCGGTTAGGCTAAATTTTTTTGGAGGGGGGTTCGGTTCGTTTTGGGTTCGTTGGTACAAAAAACATGTAAAAACTATATATATGCAGCCTAGAAGCATGAATTAGGATTAGAATATCACATAACATCATATAAACAACAAAACCCCCATAAAATTGAATGTCATTTAAAACATGCATGATAAATATTCATCATTGAAACTTGAATTGTGGTAGCTTGATATATAGAGTCTATTGATGCTAGGGTTCAATTTGTATGATTTTGAAAAAAGAACCCAACTGAGTAGAGTTATCAACATTCTTCATAAATCATAAGAATTTTTTTAGTATACTAGCCATTTTTATGTCTTCTTGTAGCCTCAAACATTATTTTGTATCATTGTTACATTGGTCTTGAGAGTGGTAGCTTAATATAGCTCCACAATAAAAAATCTAGTTTACCTGTGCAGTGTAACAATGGCATAGGCAGATTTTTCTTTCAAAGAACCAAAGGGTGACTGCACAATTGAAGTGTATAAACACATATATTTTTGTAATATCAAGGATACTTTTTGAAACTTCCATGCATTACTAATCTAAAAGGAAAAGTCTTTTTCCTAATCTGTATGCAGCCATGCTTTTGACATTGTCAAATAGAGCAAAACTTCCTGAATGATGCAAAGGCATGGCCAAGTAGTTCTAACTCTTCGCATGAGAGAAGAGAGATGTTGGAGAGTACATCAAGTCAGTGAGAACATAAGTGTAATGTGTTTTAGTTTGTAGTATTCCTCTATTTCTCTACAGATGTGTGATAACTTCTCAGTTCAATGATGCAGAACAATTTTTGAAAAAGGAAAGTTGTGTCACAATCTGCTTTCAATCTAGCAAGCAAAAATGAAAGCTCACCCTCTTGGAATGAAAATGCGTGTTTGCAAAACAAATGAATAAGAATGAGGCAATTAAGGTGTTTGAAGTGATTTAGAGGTCACTTTTAGGGTTCCTTTAGGTGTGGGTCAAAGTCAAATTCCATAAAACATTAAAAAAATATTCAAAAAACACTTTTTTGGATGCCTAGGCATGCGAGTTTTGTCTTGGTTCACCTGGGTTCTATCTCGGTTCTGCCCGGGTTCTCTTGGGTTTTTCTTGGGTGAACCAGACCCAAAAATGAAGGACCCTGGTTG
Source organism: Sequoia sempervirens (assembly GCA_007258455.2). NCBI lineage: Eukaryota > Viridiplantae > Streptophyta > Pinopsida > Cupressales > Cupressaceae > Sequoia > Sequoia sempervirens. The sequence goes on along the minus strand of VDFB02283985.1, from coordinate 67,116 downwards.
AACCCACAGGCTAACCAAACCAGGACCCGCACCACCTAAGTGAACTAGGACCAGAACCAGGGCTAAAATAGAAGAACCCGATAACATAGATAATGTGTCAAGAAGTTGACTACTTCATCTACTTTGAATATTATGTTTTGCAAGTGTTGTGAAGATTATGTATCCTTTGCTTAATTGAGTTGTTCCAATCAAAAAATTAAATATATTAGAATCTTTTTATCAATCATTTCATGGAATACCAATTGAAAACGTGTTTTTTGCTTTTAGATAAAGTTGTTTACCATCAATCAATTAATTTATTCAAGACAAACCATGAAGGACAACAATGATCATTGCTATGGCTAAAAAATTAATAAGTATACATGTGAATAATTCAAGCATGTACATGTGAATAAGGGAAGCACAAGTAGTCACAAACATTTATGCCTTGAAGTATACACACAAATACATAGTATACACGACTTAATACAATGTATATGCACGAATACAAGGTATACACATGAAAAAGCGTAAGTCGCAAAGTATACATTGGAACACACATAAGTCACAAAGTATACACGTAAGTTGTAAATTATACACTTGAATACACGTAACCCATATATATTGAACCATGAATTTATAACATACAAATATGGACACCATCGATAAAAAAGATTTGTATTAACCAAATAGCCATGTACACATACATCAATATATGTTGATATAAGTATAAAATATAGGTACAAAATAGCCATATAGGCTTACGAGAATGCCATATAGGCATACAATGTCAAATATATCCAATACAAAATATGTACAAAACTACCATGTAGGCATACAACAAAGGGCTCTGGAATCAAAAGTCATTATTTTCCAGGCTCTCGAAATAAACTCTTTCCCTTTGCTTGTCGATCGGATGGCGATAGGTTTGTAACTCATTTTTGCTGTACTCGAGGAGTGCTCCTATTGCTCCTCCTAGTACTGTTAAGTTCTTGGTGAAGTTTTAACTATTACAATAAGAAGTAAAGACATTAATATATAGAAATTATATTATAAAAAATGATATATTTAACAAAATAATCACTTACGGCCATCTCACGATCACTCTCCATGAGGGAAATATTCACATGCCAATGCTGAGGCATGCTCAAGCCCTGTATAAACCATCCAAATAGAAATTAAACTACGAATTAATAATTTGGTTTGATTTTTCACTAGAACTAACATCTATAACAACGAATGTAAATTCAAATTTAGTAATTTTCCTCATACCTCCCTTGTCAGAGCCATCGAGGATTCTATAGCGGATGAAACACCGATATCCATTACCCTCATAACATTTGGAGGTGTTTCCACAACCAACATCTGAAAATAGAACAACAAATTATTCAATCACAAAAAAGTTACAATAGCGATCCACGTTATGACTTATAATGTATGAGATCTAATGAATTTTTTTTTGAGTACTTATTAAACTATATATTTCTTATTATCATGCTTACTATTTTCCCTATCCATATCTTGTTCGAAAGGACGTGTTTTTAGGATTTTACCCATAGTAGCAAGCCACTGAACCATTTGATTAAATGCTTTCGTAGACATGTACGATAACTGTGGTGGCATAGAGAGGGCAGTGAACTGTTTGAAAAAATGCCTCAAAAGAAATGGGGTCTCATGGTGATGGAATGCCATTACAAACAAATGCACGTCATGGAATTCCATCACCATAAGACCGCATTTCTTTCAGGAATTTTTTCAAAAATTTCATTGCCTTATCTATGGTATTATTGCTTACTATTATGCTTTGATAGATATTTTTCCAAGCATCCATAGTTTGTTGGAAAGCACCTATTTTAGGCTTTTAGCCATAGCAACAAGGAAGTGAGTAGTTTGATAAAATTCTTTGGTGCACATGTATGAAAAATGTGGTATCATAGAAAAGGTGGTGAGCATTTTGAAGAAATGCTTTGAAGAAATGCAGTCTCATGGTGATGGAATTCCATTCCATCACCATGAGACTACATTTCTTCAAAGCATTTCTTCAAACTACTAATTGCCTTGTCTATGCTATTGCTTACTATTATGGTTTCATATATTTTTTCCAAGCGTCCATAGTTTTTCATGTAGGTGCACCTTTGCAAGCACATGCCTCCATGTGAAGTAATTGCATCACTGTTTATGTTGACTTTCTAAACAACTATATTGTAGTTGAAATTTTGTCATCTATCAACATCTAGTTATTAGTTATGGAATGTGAAGTAATGCTTTGAGTTTGAATGATGTGCAATGCAACATAACCAATGATACGAATATAAACTACACAAATCTATTAAGAAAAATTCATTAGTTAAACTCTTTATTCTATTACTTGTGTGTAGGTTTGAGTAAATCCATTGGCACTGGGAGGTGTTCCCTCGAAACCTCCAATATTACCTTGTTCAACATCCAAAATCACATATTAAAATACCATTCGTAAAACAATGCTATTAACATGTAATAAATTTATAATTGTTTACTAGTTACATACCCCACCAATAGGTGTACTACAGAAATAAGTAGGTGGAGGGCCGGTGTATCTAGTCTCAACACTGTGATCCTGCAACTTTATTAAAATCATAAAACTAAATTAGTTAATCTTGCATTTCAAAATTGAAATTTAATAAATTAAATTCAATGAACATGCTAACTTTTACCTGAGTATCAATTCCATACGCATCATGCAAAATTTCAGCCGCCTTCTCCATCTCTGTAGTTGCATACGGATCCTGCATAGTAGCCTCTTGAGTGTCGGTGGGGTCATATGAACAAGTCGCCCCGCAAGATTGACACACATGGGTTTGAAGGCCACCACTCGAAGGATCCCGTGGAAGGCACTGTAGAATAGGGCTAGTATCATGGATGACACTCTGGGTCAAAGTGTTGATCACCTGCAATGTCTCTATGTTGGCACTCTCCTTCATGATGGCAGGCATAACAATGTGCTCACGAGGTAGCATAGTGAGAGCTCGTATCCTTTGTCGTGTAGGATATGGCTATGCATCAGGCCTATCCTGAGTCGACCCCCCACCTCTCCCCTGGAAGTTCCTCATATCAAAATAATTTGGGATTTTGTTCAATATGAACTCACTATATAGTTTCCTAAGAAAATACTGGGGGACTTCACAATTTTTGCATGGTTGGTCATCAAAGACCATGTACCACTTATCATAAAAAGGGTTCCTAATCTCTTGGTGGTGGCACCAATGAATAGGAAACCTCTTTGCATTGAGGCTAATATTTTTATTTGTGCATGGGTCAGTGAATAATGAGCACAAATCACCTTTTGTAATTTTTAAATCCTTTACTTGTTTATATGATAGTTTATCCGCATAATATGCCCTAGCCGCCTGCCTCCCATCTTGCCATCCAATTATTTGTTTGCTAATTGAATCTACATTTTTCAACATATCTTTCAATGAATTTGCTAGGTTCATTCTTTCTGTGGTTGAACCATTTGGATCACTCAACCTACTAATAAAATCCACAATTTATTTATTTTTGTTCTCAATTTCACTCATTAAATTTTGTTGAGTGCTAGGAGGGTGTTGAGTGATTGGTGGAGGAGGTTGTTGTTGAGGTTGATTTTCTTGTTGAGGATTTTGTTCTTGAGGATTTGGTTGCTCTTCTTGTTGAGGATTTTGAGGGTTGCGGGTTCATTTGCATCTCCTACAAATTCAAAAAAATATATATCAAATATAACCTAAAACTAACAAAATCAACCTAAAACTAAGAAATTCAAAACAAACAACAAACAATACTTACCTCTTCGTCATCGTGGTGCCATCCTTGCAAAGAAATAGCAACTGTTGTTGAAGATTTTTGCACAATACCTCCTAGAATGTGAGCGCAAAAGTTGGGGGTTTTGGCCGCGGGCAGAAGAAAAAAATAGTTGAAGTGAAAATGATGAATTTCACTTTTTTTTTTTCTTTTAATGTGCAATAACTCGAGCACATTATAACATGCTCATGTTATAATGTGAGCATGTTATAACATGCTCGCACTATGAATTTTCAAACTTTTTTAAAAAAGTGGCCACAAAATTGCTACCCAACTTCATGCACCTGCCCTTAAGCCATTCACAACTGTCTATACCCCTTGGGAATTTGGAACCATGGAAAAAACAACAAAAATAACAATGATGAGAGAGAATTGGTCAACAAAAATCCTGTTACCTTTGAGTTTCCCATTGCACATCCAGAGGAGGATGCTCCCATGAAGAACATACCTCACTCTACCTTTCCTGTCTTTCAAGGTCTTTCTATGGAAGACCCATAAATATGTTCCTTTTTGAATTTGATGTTTTATGTCATAGTTATGATTATTGCAATGATGCATAAAAACTTAAACTATTTCTAGCCACTCTAAAATATGTAGCATTGTGATGGTTTATGGGACTAGGATGTGAAACCATTCATATTTGGGACAATATGAAGACAAAGTTCTTGGACAAATACCAAGAATAATGCAAGACCAAGGAAATATAAGATGATATATTCTGCATCATGCAACGTGAAGAAGATACCTTAGAAGATTATCTAGAGTGTTTTCTATTTAGTCTCCAAAGAACTAGGCAAACATGGTTAAGCAATGACACTATAAAAATGCTCTTTCTTAGAGGGATTAGGGATGAATGTTTGGATATTTTGAATCTTATGGGTGGTTGAGATATTTCCAAATTGAGGTTTGATGATATTTGTGATGTTTGTAGGAACTACTCAAGTCCACCCATTCAGTAAGAGGGTGCACCGGGAAGCATGTCTCTTTCAGAGGGACATTAGGTGTCACAAAAAGAGAGCTAGGTACATTGTTCAAAGACCTCAAAACTGATCTACTGAGTCGCATGGGTAAGCAAATCAACACCTTGTATATGCAGAAGAACTAGGAGGAGGCTAAAAAATCCCTTGCTATCTTTTGTCCTATTTGTCGTAAAAGGCATAATAGTGAAGAGTGTCCCTACAACAAAACCAAAATCTCTTCTTTAGAAGATGCCAATAGGAACACTGTTCTAAGACCTCTTCCTGTAGACATGACTGAAGTAGAATATATAGATAAGCCTATTTACTTTATGGCCCAAAGGATACCTTGGAAACCATGAGGAATGTCCCCAACTGATTATCATGCATCACATTCAAGTCCTTTTCCTTATCAAAAAAATCCTTTTCTGAATCAACTTGGATGGTTTAGAGGCTAGCAACGACCTCCACACTACCCCTAGTGGACACAAAAATATCCACATGCTCCACAATCATGGCAAGCATGGTGAGTGCCACCACCAACATACCCACAATATCAATTATATGCACCATATCCACCACCATCAACAATAAATCCCTATGAGCAATCACAACACACTTACCACCTATTACATCATCATCTAATCAACCATCTAGTTTAACCCAACCACTAAAAGCAACGCCTATGCTCGTACAACTATCACCCAATCTGAATAATAAGGTGTCTCATCCAATTTACAACAATGAGGTGGCAGGACTAGAAATTGATGGTTTACAACTAAGATTAGGAAAGAATCTTCAAGGGCCAACTATCACGGAGATAGAAGATTCTCCAGTAGAATCAGTAGAAGGACAAACAAGGCCCCCATTTCCTGATAGGTTTCAAGAACAACCAAAACAACAAGAAACATCTCAATCAGGTTTTGATTTCATGAATGAATTAAAAAATGTTAACATTAAAAACCCTCTTTTCTAGGCCATTCAAGATGTTCCAGTTTATATGAGAGCAGTTAAAGAACTATGTGGGATAAAATGTAATAGAAGAAACATGACCCCAAGACAGTCCAAGCCATTGGACAACTTGCGGATTTGATGTTGGGAAATACTTATGTTCTTAAGTATGCAGATCCTGGGAGCCCAATGATAAAGGTACATATTGGTAATATAGTTATACCAAATACACTTGTGGATTTAGGAGTAGCCATAAATGTAATGAAAAATGAGACTAAGGAGAAACTAGCCTTTCAAGGACTAAGACCTACTCCAACAGCCTTACAAATGGCAGATTGTTCCCTTGTAAAGCCGAAAGGTATGATTGAAGACATTATTATTTTTGTTGAGTCTTGGGAATATCCCATAGATTTTATGATTTTACAACCAAAAATTAAGTTGGAGGGATACCCCTTAATTTTAGGCATACCTTGGTTAGCCGCAACTAATGCTTTTATTAATTGCAGATCTGACAATATGGTGATTTCAAATAGAGAACAAATGAAGCTACTGATGTTGTACCTTCCAACATAGCCTTTATTGGAAATAAATGATCTGTTGTGCATCGATAGTGATTTAGATGAATCTTTGCCTATTTTGACAATTGATCAAAGTAGAGAATTTGAGGAAATATTAGAAGATAATTTTATTAATAATTTCTTGCAAAATCACTATTTGTTTGATAATGTTTTAGAAAAAATGATTTTTCCTTCAAGTATAAGTGACAATTTCCCATTTGGGAATTTTCCATTAGTTAGTAATACACAATCTATTTAACATTTCATTACTTTGCATTAGTTATTACCACACACTTGCATATATAGTCCATTTTTAGTATCTGGGAATTCTGATCCATCCTCATCTACTTCCAAATTGCTTGTTGTAAATACTTCTGTCCAATCTCAGGCTATGGAAGTTTTACCTAGAAAAATGCTTAATATAAATCCCAACCTGAGCGCCTCACAATTAGAAGATCTCATTGCTATGTTGCATTCCCATAAAGATTCCTTTTCTTGGGATTACCAGGATATGAGAGCTATACACTCTGCCACTTGCACACATCACATATATATAGAGGAGGGAAGTAGACTTGTAAGAAAACCACAAAGAATATTGAACCTTGTTCTACAAGAAATTGTTAAAGATGATCTTCAGAAGTTACTCAACGTAGGATTCATCTATCCTATCTCTGATAGCCAATGGGTGTCACCTCTTGTGGTAGTTCCCAAAAAGAATGAGAAGTGGTGAATATGCGTACACTATAGAGCCCTTAATAAGGCTACCAAGAAATACCATTTTCCACTACCCTTTATTGATCAAGTCTTAGATATCTTTACTGGAAAGGATTTCTTTTCCTTCCTTGACAAATTTAGTGGTTACAATCAAATCCGTATAGCCCTGAAGCATCAAGACAAGACCACATTTACTTACTCGTGGGGTACATTTACTTATAATGTCTTACATTTTGGGTTATGTAATGCTCGTTCTACCTTCCAACGGGTTGTCTTAAGTATTTTTGTAGATTTGATTCATGATTGTGTGAAAGTGTACATGGATGATTTTATTGTTTATGGTGACAAGTATGAGGAAGCAAAGACAAATATGGAATTTAGGTTCTTAAAAGATGCATTGATACTAATCTATCTTTGAGTCATGAAAAGTGTCACATTTTGATGACTGGAGGTATTGTCTTAGGGCATTATATTTCTTCAAAGGGAATTGAGGAAAATCCCAAAAAGTTAAAGATAATTCAAGACTTACCTGTGCCTACTTCTCAGAAAGATGTTCGTAGTTTTTTGGGTTATATTGGATATTATTTATTCAAAATTTTAGTAAAATTTCCTCACCTCTTTTTCTTTTGCTAGGTAAAGATGCTAATTTTTCATGGAAACAAGAATGACAACAAGCTTTTGAAGAAATTAGGGAGAAGCTTATAACTACACTAGTTTTACGAGGACCAAATTGGGAATTTCCATTCCACATCCATACATATGCTTCAAAAAATTCCATGGAAGCAGTACTTGGGAAAAAATATGATTCTCTCTTTTATTCCATTTATTATATTAGTAATAATTTTACTAGTGCAAAGGTAAATTACACTGTAACTGAAAAAGAATTTTTGGACGTAGTCTATGATATAATTTTTTTTGCCAATCTATGATTGATACAAAGTTTTTGTATATATAGATTATTCTGCTATAAGATTATTAATGAATAAGCTATTTATTATAGGAAGAGTAATTTGATGGTTTCTTTTATTGTAGGAATTTGATATCACCATTCTTGACAAACCTAGATATGAAAATGTAGTTGTTGACTTTCTATCTAGATTGCAGTGTGATAATGAACCGATACCTGTGGATGATGCTTTCCTAGATGAACATATTTTTACCATTTCTGTAAAGAGCCATGGTTTGCAAAAATTTCCAATTACCTTGTCACATGCATATTTCCACCCCACTTTTCTCCAAGGGACCGACAAAAGCTTATAGGACTTTGTGGGTAATATAGTTGGATTAATGGTTTAATTTTTCATATTGGAATTGATAATATTATGTGTCGATGTGTTACAGAGGTGGATGCCTTTGAAATACTTTGCACATGCCATTCTGAGCCTTGCAAAGGACACTTTGTAACACAATGAACTGCTAACAAAGTTTTGACTGCAGGGTATTACTAGCCAACAATCCACAAGGATTATAAAAAATATGTTCAACACTGTGATAAGTGCCAATTTTTGGGACGACCCACACATTCCAATGAAATGCCCTTACACCCACAATTATCAATTGAACCCTTTGAGAAATGGGATTTGGATTTTTTAGGACCAATTAATCCTCCCTCTAGGAATAAAGAGTATATTCTGGTCAGTACTGATTATGTTACTAAGTGGGTAGAAGTGTAGCTTTAAAATAGGATAGAGATACAAAAGTTGCTAACTTCTTATATTCTGATATTTTTACTAGGTATGGCATACCACAAGAGATTTTTATAGACTAGGGACTACAATTCACATTTGATTTGGTTGCAACTCTAGTTTGGGAATATGAAATAAAACACCAGAAATCTTCTATGTACCATCCACAAGCCAGTGGGAAAGTGGAGGTGACCAATCAAGAATTGGAGAATATCCTCACAAAGACTGTGGTACTGCAAAAGAAGGATTGGGCGGATAGAATTCCTGAAGTAGTTTTGGCCTACCAAATGACTTGTAAGACAACCACTGGCTTGACACCATATGAGCTTATTATTGACTATTTGAACAATAAGGTTGATGTTCCATGGGAGTTAAAAGATATCTTGGATGATTGTAAACAAATGTTACAATCCTTTCAACATTGCAAGATTAGTCATATTTATAGGGAAGGCAACAAGGATGCCGATGCAATGGCGAATTTTGGCCTACATCACTTGGATTTGGAATATTAAGACTTCTCCCAATTATCAAATCAAATTAAGGAAATAATATCCAATGATAAATTGGGGGTGTTTAATTAATTCATCATGGATAGAAATAACTTAATTAAGATGAAGGGTTGGCAGTGCAGTCCAACTGCCATAATCACTTTCCTTCTCATGTGGTAGTTGGGCAAGTTGAAAAGATAGATTTTGATGTACTCTATTTATGGAAGTTGTACGCTAAATCTCAAACATTTAAAAAGAAATGGGATGAAAGGACCAGTTTTTTTAGAAGCCTTGTGCAATAATGAAAATAGAGTGAAGCTGGTAATGATGATCGTCACCCACATTTCTAAAAATCTTATGAAGGATTTGAGAAAAGATATTTTAACATGTGTTATTGTGGGTGATAGGGAGGATAATCAAAATAGTGTAATCATGTATCTTAAAGGTTATGGAGTTTTCATTTCCTTTAATGGAATATTTCAAAGACATGAGGCTATACTTTGCAAAAAACTTGATTATTTTAAATATATCGCCAGAAGGTTTGAGTCTTCATCCTCTCAAATGAAAAGCCCCCAAGTTTCCATTAAAGCTGAAATGTTTGAATTGCCCGTCGCTTCTGTTGTAAATGAGGAAGGCCTAAGAGAGGAGTATTTACTTCTTCCAAAGGATTATCTAACTAAAGAAAAAATATGGGAGGCCCTAGAAAGAGGACAAAGCCAAGAAAATATGATTCCTTGAAGAAGAATGCAAAATTATGGGGCTTGTTTGAATGCACTAGTTTTACTTCATACTTTGTGGCCATGGAGGGTTATAGTGAAAAACTCAGCTACAAGTTTGCAAATGCTTGGAAAGATGGAGAAGTTGATTTGGGTGGTCTCTACTTTATTGTGGATGCTAAGATGATTGCCAATGTGATGGGTCTTGCACATGAAGGAAAGAAGATAGCCAAGGTAAGCATGGGTAACTACCAGACTTATATTGAAAAATTCTTTGAAGCTATGGGAAAGACATAAAGATTTCATAATGGCTATTCTAGGTTGTTACTTCTGCCCCCTACTATAATGCTTGTTATTTTGTAATGAAATATTTTACTTTAGAGGGCCATTTTCAGTCGGTGCATGGATATCATTTCCCCATCCTTAACCATATCAGGCACCTAGAGAAAATAAACATACCCTTTTTCCTCCTATCCTCCCTAAAATAAAGCCTTACCAATGGTGCTAATACTCCTTTTCATCAAGGCTTGATCAGAGCCATATGCAAGTACGTCCTCGCTACCACCCCAAAAAGAAACACTTTACTTAACTTGATTGAGAACCCCACCCCTAAAAGTTTTGTGAAAATTGAACTGATTGAAAGTCAACCCCACTCCATTGTCAAAGAATCTATTAACCCTTCCCCTAATGTTGTGGACCCCTCATGGTCGACACTCCTCAAAATAACCCCTGAAAAATGTGGTGTGGCTCCCCTTTCTTTTGTTGCTAATAAGAAAAGAAAACTGTTGATTCAAGAGTTGGGTTTTGACCCTCACACTATAACAATTCTGGATGATAATGATAATAGCCTTGAATGTGGGTCTACTACCCCAATGGGTCATAGGTCGAATCGTCTAGTTCTGGTTGCATCCAAGGGGTCAGATAATAGAAAAAAAACAAAAAGTTATGATGATAAGAACACAGAGGAGCCTTTGAAAAACAAAAAGGGAAGAAGGTTTCCAGGGAGGAAAAGGCTTCCTCCTCTGAAGAATGTGTGCCTAATAGTCTAGGAGAAGCTGAGCTTTCTGAGGAAGAGGTGTTGGGATCTGAGGACGTGGAAGATTCAAGTCAGGAGGAAGAGTAGGATGTGGAGGAGGATACTAGTATGGTCGAGGGAAAAGGAAAGGTTACTACTGACCTTGAGGACATGAATATTAATATGGTTTCCCCTGGTAATGAAGAAGGTTTGAAAGATAAGAAAATTGAAAAGAAAAACACCAGAATGGAAAGGTTGGAAGAAAGGATGGGGGCGGGTGCATGAAGATGGGTAGCCAATTTGTGGCCACCTTTTGAATTTTTTTTTGAAAACTCATAACGCGAGTGCATTATAACACGCTTACGTTATGACCTATTAAAACCAAAAAAAAAGAAAACAAATTCATTTTTACTTGTGATTGTGTTTTGTTTGTTTCCTATGGCCAAAACCCCATTATTCCGTGCTTGTGTTCTAGGAGGAGCTATTTTGTGAATTTCTTCATCAACAGTTGTTGTTTCATTGCCAGGATGCCACCACGTCGACGAGGAGGTGTGAGAGGTAAGGATTGTTTGCTTTTTGTTTTGAATTTGTTAGTTTTAGGTTGTATTTGATATTTATTTTTTTGAATTTGTAGGAGATGTAAATCAACCTGCAAACCCTCAAAATCCTCAACAAGCAAAACAACAAAATCCTCAACAACAAAATCCTCAAGTTAATCAACCACAACAACAACCTCCTCCACCAATCCCTCAACACCCTCCTGACACTCAACAAAATTTAATGAGTGAAATTGAGAACAATAAAAAACAAATTGAGGATTTAATTAGGAGGGTGAGCAATCCAAACAGTTTAACCGCATAAAGAATGACCCTGGAAACTTCATTGAAAGAAATGTTAAAAAATGTAGATTCAATTAGCAAACAAATAATTGGATGGAAAGATAGGAGGCAAGCGGCTAGGGCTTATTATGCGGATAAATTATCATATAAAGATGTTAAGGATTTAAAAATTACAAAAGGTGATTTGTGCTCATTATTCACTAACCCACGCACAAATCAAAATCTTACCCTCAATGCGAAGAGGTTTCCTATTCATTGGTGCCACCACCAGCAGATTAGGAACTTTTTTTATGATAGGTGGTACATGGTTTTTGATTACCCATCGTGCAACAATTGCGAAGTTCTGCAGTATTTCCTTAGGAAACTATACTGTGAGTTCATATTGAACAAAATCCCAAATTATTTTGATATGAGGGACTTCCAGGGGAGAGGTGGGGGGTCGGCTCAAGATAGACCCGATGCACAGCCAAATCCTACGTAGCAAGGGAGATGACCTCTCACTAGGCCGCCTCATGAGCACACTATTATCCCTTCCATCGTGAAGGAGAGTGCCAACGTAGAGAATTTGTAGGTGATCATCTCTTTGACCCAAAGTGTCATCCAACATGCCAGCCCTATTCTACAACACCATCCAAGGGAGTCTTTGAGTGTTGGCCTTCGAACCCATTTGTGTCAATCTTGTGCGGCGACTTGTTCATATGACCCCACCGACACTCAAGAGGCTACTACGTAGGTTCCATTTGCAGCTATGGAGATGGGGAGGGTAGCTGGCATTTTGCATAGGGCATATGACATTGATACTCATGTAAAAGTTAGCATGTTCATTGAATTTAATTTATTAAATTTTGATTTTGAAATGCAAGATTAACTAATTTAGTTTTATGATTTTATTAAAATTGCAGGGTCACAGTGTTAATATTGGATACACCGGCTCTCCACCTCCTTATTTCTCCACTGCACCTACTATTGAGGTATGTAACTAGTAAACAATCATAAATTTATTACATGTTAATAACATTGTTTGATGAATGGTATTTTAATATGTGATTTTTGATGTTGAATAGGCTAATATTGGAGGTTTTGTTGGAACACCTCCCAATGCCAGTGGATTTAGTCAAACCTACACTCAGGTAATAGAATAAAGAGTTTAACTAATGAATTGTACTTAATATTTTTGTTTAGTTTATATTCATATTGTTGATTACGTTGCATTGTACATCTTTCAAACTCAAAGCATTACTTCACATTCCACAACTAATAACTTGATGTTGATAGATGACAAAATTTCAACTATAATATAGTTGTTTAGAAAGTCAACATAAGCAGTGATGCAATTACTTCACATAGCATAAGTAATAAGTAGGAGCAACTTCCAATTGCATTTGCTTGTCATGGCATTCTAGGAGACCACTTTTTACTGAGGCATCTTTTCAAATAGTTCACTTCCTTGTCTATGCTATGGACGCTTGGAAGGAATATATGAAATAATAATAGTAAGCAATATCATAGACAAGGCAATGAGTTGTTTGAAAAAATTCCTTAAAGACATGCGGTCTCATGGTGATCTCTATCACCATGAGACCCAATTTCTTTGAGGCACTTTTTCAAATAGCTCACCGCCTTTTCTATGCTACCACATTTTCCATACATGTCTACCAAAGCATTTTATCAAACAGTTCATTTCCTCGTTGCTATGGCTAAAAGCTTAAAAAAGGTGCTTTCCAACCAACTATGGATGCTTGGAAAAAATCTATCAAAGCATAATAGTAAGCAATATCATAGACAAGGAAATTAGTAGTTTGAAAAGATGCCTCGAAAAAATGCGGTCTCATGGTGATGGAATGCCATTCCATCACCATGAGACCACATTTCTTTGAGAAATTTCTTCAAATAGCTCACCACCTTTTCTATGATACCACATTTTCCATACATGTGTACCAAAGCATTTTGTCAAACTACTCACTTCCTTGCTGCTATGGCTAAAAGCCTAAAATAGGTGTTTTCCAACAAACTATGGATGCTTGGAAAATTTTCTATCAAATCATAATATTAAGCAATAATACCATAGAGAAGGAAATGAACTGTCTGAAAAAATTCCTAAAAGAAATGCGGTCTTATTGTGATGGAATGCCATGATGTGCATTTGTTTGTAATTGCATTCCATCACCACGAGACCCCTTTTCTTTGAGGCATTTTTTCAAACATTTCACTGCCTTCTCTATGCCACCACAGTTATCGTACATGTCTACAAAATAATTTTATCAAATAGTTCACCAGCCTACTGCTATGGGTAAAATCCTAAAAACACGTGCTTTCAAACAAGATATGGATAGGGAAAATAGTAAGCATGATAGTAAAAAATATATAGTTTAATATGTACTCAAATATTTTTTCATTATCTCATACATTATAAGTCATGATGTGGATTGCTATTTTAGTTTTCGTGATTGAATAATTTATTGTTTTATTTTTAGATGTTGCAAGAGGAGACACCTCCAAATGTTCAGATGGTAATGGACATCGGTGTTTCATCTGCTATAGAATCCTCGATGGCTCTGACAAGGGAGGTATGAGGAAAATTACTATATTTCAATTTACATTCGTTGTTATAGATGTTAGTTAGTGAAAAATCAAACCATTATTGATTCGTAGTTTAATTTCTATTTGGATGGTTTATACAGGGCTTCAATACGCCTCAACATGGGCATTCGAATATTTTCCTCCTAGAGAATGATCATCAGATGGAGGTAAGTGATTATTTTGTTAAATATATCATTTTTTTAATGCAATTTCTATATATTAATGTCCTTACTTCTTAAATTGTAATAGATAAGACTTGAACAAGAACTAAACCCTAGGAGGAGCACTAAGAGCACTCCTCAACCACAACATAAATGAGTGACAGACGTATCACCATCCAATCGACAAGCAAAGGGCAAGATTTTATTTCGAGAGCATGGAGAGTGATGACTTTTGATTCCAGATCCCTTTGTTGTATGCCTATATGGCATTTTTGTACATATTTTGTATTGGATATATTTGACATTGTATGCCTATATGGCATTCTCGTAAGCCTATATGGCTATTTTGTACCTATATTTGATACTTATATTGACATATATTGATGTCTTCCTACATGGATATTTGATTAATACAAATATTTTTTTATCGATCGTGTTCATACTTGCATTATAAATCCATGGTTCAAAAGATATGAGTTGTGTGTATTCAATTTTATGCTTTACAACTTACATGTATACTTTGTGACTTACATGTATTCCAATGTATACTTTGTGACTTACGTGTTTTCATGCGTATAACTTGTATTCATGCATATACTTTGTATTAATTTGCGTATACTATGTTTCATGTGTATACTCCAAGGCTTATGTGTTTTTGAGTACTTGTGCTTCCCTTATTCACATGTACATGCTTGACTTATTCATGTGTATACTTATTAATTGGTTATCCCTAGCATTGATCATTGTTGTCCTTCATGGTTTGTCTTGAATATTAATTGATTGATGCTAAACAACTTTATCTAAAAGCAAAAAACATGTTTTCAATTGGTATTCCATGAAATGATTCATAAAAAGATTCCAATATATTTAATCCTTTGATTGGAACAACTAAATTAAGCAAAGGATACATAATGTTCACAACACTTGCAAAAAATAATATTCATAGTAGATAAGTAGTTAACTTCTTGACACATTATCATACAAACATTTATCTTGAATAGTCTTTAAACATTTTCACAGCATAGTCCTCATAGTGCAGAATGAATTGTTATGTTCTTGATCCATCACCATATAAACGTGTCGAAAGATTTATATGTCAACTTTTTGCAATATTATTTCTTGTATAGGAAATGGACTCAAGAGAAAGCAAGTTATAATTTATAATACAAATAAGAAATGGACTCAATAGTGGAAACTTTATTTATCACACCAAATAATAAATGTACGTGAGAACATCACTTGTTTCTATTAGACTCCAATTTTCAAGCATAGAAAATAATTTCAAATGAAAATGACAAAATGCTTCACAACCAAAGTTGTTAATTGAAGAAAAATAAAATGTTTCGAAGTGCTTCAACATTGTCCTAGACCCCCAAATAGGTCTATTTAACAAAGAAACACCCTCTTAATCACTCTTCCAATTGAAAAACAACATTGGGAAGCATTTACCAGTCTGTAAATCCACAAAATCCACAATTTTTAGGGTGTGATTGGCCCTCTAACCCCACTATCCTCTAAACCCTCACTTTTCTCAATTTTCACTAGGGTTTATTTAAAACCCCACATCTAGACCTCATAAAACCTCAAAACCTCTTCCAACACTCTTCATTCTACTTGCACAAACTTAATTGGCCACCAAATTATGCTGCCCCCTGACTTTACCCACTTTTACTCCCTCAAACCTCTCTTTTCATTCAAAACCCCTCTTTTCCCAACTAGGGCATCATGCCATAACATAATTTTGACCTCCCCTGTCCTTGCAGACCTTTTGAACACATTAAACTCCACAACCTCACCCTATTTCCAACCTATTCTAACTTATTCTCAAGCAATTTCTTCTTTTCACCTCGTCTAGCCTTGCTTTTAAGGCCTAAATTCTGAATTTTCAACAAGGGTAGCGTTATTAATCTCTTATAATGCCTTTACCAATGATATTTTCTTATTCCTACTCCCTATCATACTTACATAATTGAATCAAATGACCCCACACTAACTCAAAACTAAAAGCAAGATTACAAAATGGCCTATCATGGCCTTATTTGACATTATCATGACTAAAACCACTGAACTAGACCTACTTCATAAAATGGAGGAACAAGGTACTCTGCACCAATGATCATATGCTTTTTGTGTGGAAAACTTGGACTTCTCAACCGTTGTGTGTATGTTTCTCTTTTCGATTGTTTTGCATGCCATCATAAGGGATCAAGCCGATTGAACGTAGCTTAGAGCAATCCCACGTGTTTGGGTGTGAAAGAGGACCATGCCTAGCATAAACCTACCTATTGGGACGTGTTGGAGAAGTTTGTTTGGTTACATGAATTGCAAAATGAAAGTTGCACCACTTTGCAACTTTACATTGCTTGCATTTGACACTTTTTCCATCAAGTGAAAACTGGACACCACAGGAAAATGACTCCAATATAACAAAACCCGAGAGAGGTTATTGTAGAGGGGCCCAAAGCGATCTTGTAGGCTTAGATGGAGAATTCATAAGCATCACGGTTTCCGAGTAATATCCTATCAAAGGTTGCTTCCCTTTTACACTTTGGACCCTTAAGGGATCGAGCCGATTGAACATAGCTCAGAGCGATTCCGCATGTTTGGGTGTGAAATAAGACCATTCCTAGCATAAACGTACCCATCTAGATGCGTTCGAACAATCCATTTGGTCACACGAGTTGCAAAATGAAAGTTGCACTACTTTGCAACTTTCAATTACTTGCATTTGACAACTTTTTCCCCAAGTGAAAATTTTCCATCACTGGAAAATTCCTCTAAGATAGGTTATTGTAGAGGGGCCCAACACAATTCTATAAGATCAAACGAGAAGTTTCTAAGCATCATGGTATCCGGGTAACAACATGTTGAAGTTTGCATCCATTTTGCACTTTGGACTCTTAAGGGATTGATCTGGTTGAACATAGCTCAGAGCGATTATGTGTGTTTGGGTGCGAAAGAGTACCATGCCTAGTGTAAACATACCTATTCGGATGCATTGGAATAGTTTGTTTGGTCACATGAGTTGCAAAATGAAAGTTGCACCACTTTGCAACTTTGCACTGCTTGCATTTGATACTTTTTCCATCAAGTGAAAATTCACCGCCACGGGAAAACCACTATGAGATAAAAAAAACTGAGAGAGGTTATTGTAGAGGGTCCCAACATGATCCCATAGGATCAGGCGAGAAGTTTCTAAGCATCACGGTATCTGAGTACCAACATGCTAAAGTTTGCATCCATTTTGCACTTTGGACTCTTAAGGGATTGATCCAGTTGAACGTAGCTCAGAGCGATTCCACGTGTTTGGGTGTGAAAGAGGACCATGACTAGCGTAAACATACCTATTCAGATGCATTGGAATAGTCAGTTTGGTCACATGAGTTGCATAATGAAAGTTGCACCACTTTGCAACTTTCAACTGCTTACATTTGACAACTTTTTCCCCAAGTGAAAATTTTTCACCACAGGAAAATGCCTTAGATATATCAAAAATAGAGAGATTTTATTGTAGAGGGGCCCAACACCATCTTATAGGATCAGACGAGAAGTTTCTAAGCGTCACGGTATCCGAGTAACAACATGCTGAAGTTTGCAGCCATTTTGCACTTTGGACTCTTAAGGGATTGATCCGGTTGAATGTAGCTCAGAGTGATTCCACGTGTTTGGGTGTGAAAGAGGACCATGCCTAGCGTAAACATACCTATTCGGATGCGTTAGAACACTATTTTTTCACATGAGTTGCAGAACAAAAGTTGCACCACTTTGCAACTTTCAACTGCTTGCATTTGACAACTTTTTCCCCAAGTGAAAATTCGCCACCACGGGAAAATGCCTCCAAGATAGCGAAAATAGAGAGAGGTTATTGTAGAGGGGCCCAACGCCATCCCATAGGATTAGACGATAAGTTTCTAAGAATCATGGTATCTTGAACTTCCAATACCAAATACAATGCTTATTCTGCATATTTTATGTTTCATGAAATTTTCTCTTTCTGTACGGACCCGTACAAGCTTTAAATGCTCTAAAAGTATTTGTATATTATTCTAGCATGAATTAGCTTTCATTTGATATAAGTTTGAGGGTCTACCATTGAATCTTGTTAAATTTCTCTTCAAATATTTGTTGTTGCCTTGTTAACACAATTTTAGGGGTTGAAGGTCTTCTAAAATGATGAACTGACCCATTCCACTTTT
The DNA here is from genome assembly GCA_007258455.2 of Sequoia sempervirens. Taxonomy (NCBI): domain Eukaryota; kingdom Viridiplantae; phylum Streptophyta; class Pinopsida; order Cupressales; family Cupressaceae; genus Sequoia; species Sequoia sempervirens. Next base: position 48,463 of record VDFB02283985.1, on the reverse strand, counting down.
TGTACTTATTGTAACTCATGAAATGGGTCCTAAATAATGTAATTTAGATGTCCTGATGGTTTGGTAGGTAGTGGAGTGGAGTTGTACAATTTGGGATGATGCCCTAAATAAAAATTGAGAGATTTTCTATGTGAAATGAAGGAGTCAATATAGGGTTTTGACAAAACAGTGAAAGATTGGTCTATGTGATGGATTTTTGAGTTTTTGTAGGGTATAAGTAAGGTGTTGGATGCATTGTTTGTGTTAGACAAGCCCGGGTGGTATGATTTTCAATGAACCCTAGTGTTTTTGCATGAAAATGGAGGGTTTCTTGGATCAACATCCTAGAGGACTTAAATCTGTGAATTGATAATGGAATTTGGTGTTTTGTGTCACATTTAGTGACTTTCAAAAGAGTTTGTGTGTAAACAAAGTGATTTGAAGATACTTCCTTTGGAAAAGAGGGCTAATTAAGTAGCCTAAAACATGGGTAGTTTGTTGAGTCTCAATGTTGTGTCAAAGAAACCTTGAGGGATCTTTTGATATGTTATTTGGGGTTCTATGGTAAGTCTCAATTGATGTTTGTCAAGCCTTTGTATGACCTTCTCTAGAATATATTGTGAAGAGTTGGTGTTTGAGGGCTACAAGCCTTAGTTTGAATTGTTTGAGACATGTTGAGTGATTTTTGTTTCAAGGGCTGGTTTCTCTGTTTGGATCTAATTATTGTGAGATTGGTTAAGTCATCACCACCTTGCTTACATCAGTCCTGAAGGTAGAGGAAGTAATTTGTTTGAAATTGGGTGATTCCCTAGGGAAAAATTACATTGTTTTCCTTGTGTAAATGGGGTGTTAAAGAAGGGTTTTGATGAAATGTTGAAGGAACCTTTTGTGTAATGGTTGTTTGAGTTTGTTCAAGGTATTTTTGAAGTGTTGTTGGTATTGGTAAGGTCTGGTAAGCCCACTTTTCAAGACTTTCAATAAACCCTAGGTTATTTGCATGAAAGTTGAGGGTTTGGCGGTACAACATTTTAGATGTCAAGGCTCTGAGAAATAATGGTGGAATATGTTGTTTTGTAACACAATTAGTGATTTTTAGTTTGGATTTGGTGAAAACAAAGTGTTTTGGAGGTACCTCCTTTGTAAAAGAGGGCTATTTGGTGGCCTAAAAGGCAAGGAAACCTATTGGTTTTCAATATTGTTGCAAAGAAACCTCTTGAAACCTTTTGGTATGTTGTGTTAGGATTTGAAGAGTGTCTTAGATGGTGTTTATTAGGTCTATGTATAGCCTTCTCTAAAAGATATTGAGAAAAAGCAGTTTTGGAGGGCTACAAGCCTTTAGGTGTGTGTTTGGGATAAGTTGAGTGTATAGTGTTTAAGGGGCTGGTTTCTTGTTTTAGTCTGATCATTTTGAGTTGGTTGGGGTCTTCACTACCTAGGTTGCTATCATGCTGCCCATACCTTCTCAACCCTACCCTATTGGCAAGCTAGTGGAGTGTTGGCAAGCTAGCTCACTCACTAGCTTGCCAATGCGGTAGGGTTGAGAAGGTAGGGGAAACGTATGCCTCATAGAAATGG
>VDFB02283985.1:21370-46809 GCA_007258455.2 Sequoia sempervirens | reverse complement strand
GAACGAAACTTGCACCACTTTGCAACTTTCCACTACTTGCATTTGACACTTTTTCCATCAACTGAAAACTAGACACCATAGGAAAACCACTCTGAGATTAAAAAAAATAGAGAGAGGTTATTGTAGAGGAGCCCAATAAAATCTTATAGGATCAGACGTGAAGTTTCTAAGTGTCATGATATCTGAATAACAACATGTTGAAGTTTGCAGTCATTTTGCACTTTTGACCCTTAAGGGATCGATCTAGTTGAACATAGATCAGAGTGTTTCCACGTGTTTAGGTATGAAATAGGACCATTCCTAGCATAAAAATACCTATTCAGACACGTTGGAACAGTTCGTTTGGTCACATGAGTTGTAGAACAAAAGTTGCACCACTTTGCTACTTTCCACTATTTGCATTTGACACTTTTTCTATCAATTGAAAACTGGACACCACGAGAAAACCACTCCGAGATAACAAAAACTAAGAGAGGTTATTGTAAAGGGGCCCAACGTGATCCCATAGGATCAAATGAGAAGTTTCTAAGCATCACGGTATCTGAGTAACAACATGCTAAAGTTTGCAGCCATTTTGCACTTTGGACCCTTAAGGGATCAATCCAGTTGAATGTAGCTCGGAGTGATTCCGCGTGTTTGGGTGCAAAATAGGACCATTCCTAGCGTAAAAATACATATTTAAATGCATTGGAATAGTTCGTTTGGTCACACAAGTTGCAGAATGAAAGTTGTACCACTTTGTAACTTTCCACTACTTGCATTTGACACTTTTTCCATCAATTGAAAACTGGACACTACGGGAAAACAACTCTGAGATAACAAAAACTGAGAGAGGTTATTGTAAAGGGGCCCAACACAATCTCATAGGATCAGACGTGAAGTTTCTAAGTGTCATGATATATGAGTAACAACATGTTGAAGTTTGCAGTCATTTTGCACTTTTGACCCTTAAGGGATCGATCTGGTTGAACATAGCTCGGAGTGATTCTGCGTGTTTAGGTGTGAAATAAGACCATGCCTAGCATAAAAAAACCTATTCAGACACGTTGGAATAGTTTTTTTGGTCACACGAGCTGTAGAACAAAAGTTGCACCACTTTGCTACTTTCCATTATTTGCATTTGACACTTTTTCCATCAACTGAAAACTAGACACCACGGGAAAAACACTCTGAGATAACAAAAACTAAGAGAGGTTATTGTAGAGGGGCCCAACGCGATCCCATAGGATTAGATGAGAAGTTTCTAAGCATCACGGTATCTAAGTAACAACATGTTGAAGTTTGCATCCATTTTGCACTTTGGACCCTTAAGGGATCGATCCGATTGAATGTAGCTCAAAGTGATTCCGCGTATTTGGGTGTGAAAGAGGACCATTCCTAGCGTAAAGATACATATTCAAACGCATTGGAATAGTTCATTTGGTCACACGAGTTGCAGAATGAAAGTTGCACCACTTTGTAACTTTCCACTACTTGCATTTGACACTTTTTCCATCAACTGAAAACTAGACACTACGGGAAAACAACTCTAAGATAACAAAAACTGAGAGAGGTTATTGCAAAGGAGCCCAACAAAATCTCATAGGATTAAATGATAAGTTTCTAACCATCACGGTATCTGAGTAACAACATGTTGAAGTTTGCAGCCATTTTGCACTTTGGACCCTTAAGGGATCGATCCGGTTGAACGTAGCTCGGAGCGATTCCGCGTGTTTGGGTGTGAAAGAGGAAAATTCCTACCGTAAACATGCCTATTCAAACATGTTGGAACAATCTGTTTGGTCACACGAGTTGCAAAACGAAAGTTGTACCACTGTGCAACTTTCCATTGTTTGCATTTGACACTTTTTCTATCAACTAAAAACTGGACACCACGGGAAAAGCACTCTGAAATAACAAAAATGGATAGAGGTTATTGTAGAGGGCCCCAACACAATCCCATAGGTTTAGACGAATATTTTTTAAGCACCATGGTATCCGAGTAATACCCCATCAAAGATTGCTACCCTTTTGCACTTTGGGATTTGATGTTTCATTGAACGGTATGGTTCTGTACAGGGTGATTGTGCTCTCTTTTCGATGGAATTCAGTGGGCAGCAGACTTAAATCTATTTTAGTTTTGGTTTGGTTGGATTTCAAGTGATTTTGTGCATTTTAGAAGAAAATTACTAAGGGTCGGTTTGTATACCCTATTTTAAGGGTTTTGAGTGCATTAAAATGTCATACTAAGCCTTTCACCCACTGTATACTTCTATAATTTAATGGAAAGGCTTAGTTATGGTTATAAAACATGTGTGCAAATCTTTTTGCACAAGGGAGGTGAATAGAGGGTTTTTAGGTGATGCCCTAGATGTCAAATGGTGCATTTTTTAGTGGAAAATGGTGGTTTACTGCTAGGGTTTGAAGAAATCTTTGGGGGCAGCAATATCTCTTGAATTTTTAAGTTTGTGCAGACCTTTTTGAAGGTGTTTTAGGCTTTGGTTGGTTGTGGGAAGGTTTTTAGTATGGGTTTTCAATAAACCCTTGCCTAACTTGTGAAAGAAGAGGGTTTTGGGATTTGTTATGTTAGAGGGCTTGTTGATTCAATTCAAGGTGGAGGAACTCTTTTCAACATCAACTAATCAGACCTCAACAAGACACCAACCTTGAAATCACAATCACCCAAATTGAATCAACTAACAACAATAGGCTTATAGTCTCCAAATCTCATCAAATGGGTTATCTTTTAGAGGTCATCCAATGGCCAACCAAACATCAATCAAGCATTAACACAGACCCTAAGACAAATTCCCAAGAGATCATACCATGTTTCTTTGTACCATCATTAGGATCCAATAGACCACCTTGCACAAAGGCTACTAAATTAGCCCTATTTACAAAGAGACGACCTTTTAAACACTAGATCTTCACTCAAACTCCTCAAACAACAGTATGTTATGTGTCAAAACCTCCAATTCCATGATTTGTTTCCAAGTCCAAGACATCTAGACCCCTAATACACCAAACCCTCGATTTCAAGCAAAATACTTAGGGTTTTAATGAAACTCCTATCTCCCAGACCTGCTAGACCCAAACAAACCACCAAACACACTTACCAGACCCTACACATGGTGAATAATACATTACATGGACAGTCCTCACATTTTTTCAAAACACCACTTGAAACCCTCATTTTCATCATGAAAATACCCTGCTACAGCCCTAGAACATCATCCCAAACACCCAACCTTGACTCCACAACATTCTAAATAGGTTAGGAATGTATTTTACAAGTTAGAGGACCCATTCCACAAGTTATAGTAGGCACAAAAAGTGGAATGGGTCAAATTATATCATGAAATCCTTCAATCCAAGAACACAGTGAAAGTAGGCAGTAGCAATAAAAACAAGATAACTGTCACTATACAAAGAGTTAGAACCTCTAAATAGGTGAAAATGAAAGCTAATCCATAAATCTACAACATCCAATAGGTTTCACACTAAATAGCTAGATCGTTTAAGTATCCCTGGCAATGGTGCCAAAAATGATGGGCAAGGTCATTGATGTCATAACTTGCATCATTTAATTAAATATTTTATCGAACCGGGTGTGTCTTAGAGCAATATGCGATAAGGATAGTTGTCACGGATTATTTTGGGGGGGTTTGCACTATAAATAGCGACTTCAAGTATCATTTTTCCTACTTCAGGAGCTAAATTGTAGCGACTAATTCCTAAGATTTAAATTTATTTTAGCTTCTAATTTAAAATCATGTTGACTTAATTATGACTTTATTGACTTTGATTTAGACCAATTCATGGAGACAATTAATGATTACTTTAATTCCTAATATAAAACACAGAATTCAAATTAATTCTATTTTGCTTCAAAATAAATCCATAACTTAATTGCTAGAAAGTAAATGCTAATTTAAGAGAAAGAATGAATTGCAGGAAAATGACGATTATTCTAAAAAGCATAAATACTAATCTCCATGAACAGATTCTGAACAGACTTCAACTCCATCTTTCCATAAATTCCTAACATTGCTTTAATGAAACTCAACAAACAAACATCAAGTTTAATCGATTCGAACAACATCTAAATCTAATTTATCTAAGAAACATGTTAACGATTCTAATGGTTCAATTCAACATTTCTAATAAATAAATCTAACCATTCTAACAATTTGATCTTAACCATAATAAACTAAAACTTCGAAACGTAATTGTAAACATAAGTAATTATCCGATTTTAACATTTACCAAGGTAGAAGATGATTTCAACGATTGAACAATTCAAAATTAGTTTCTACTACAGATTTAATATTAATGAATCAAAAAATAACAACACTTAACAAAAATACCATAAGATCATTCCAAAGGTTGAGTGGGCCTTGCTCTTCCTCAGGTAAGATCCTTTAACACAGTGAATTGATTAACTTCGTGCTTCCCTTCTCATTGATCAAAAATAGAATGCAGAACAAAGTATTGCTTGTGATTATAGAAATTTTGATTGCAAATTATCTAACTCCTAACTAAGACCGAAATATGGATATTTATAAAATATCCTTATTAGCTTCTAACATGGTGTTAACTGCCAAAACTTAAGGTGACCAACTACAAATTACAAAATGAAACTAAAAATAGAACTTAAGTGGACTAAGGAGGACTATGCCAAAACTATGCCAGATTGGCGCTGGAAGTAAAAGTTCCTCAACTGACTATAAAGAAGTCGATTCAGAATTTGAGTGACTCATCATCCAACAAGACCCATCTATAGCATAGTCATTCCTCATGATTAAACATGGAGTTTAACCATCTCATCAACCTTTAAGATACCCTCTTAAAAACCCTTAAGAAAAGGACAACAATCATGGTAATAAAGATCAATGCAGCATAATTATCTCATCCAAAGTCATCATAAAGCAACGCATTTAACATAAGCTATTACTTCCAAAATATTCGCTAATTTAGTTAAACATAAAGTAAAATAAGCAAATATGTTAATCTATTGTCTACCGCCAGTCATGTCAATTAACAATAACAACAAGTCTTTTTAAACATAAAAAACCTTAAATGAAAGTATTTTATATCTCCCATCATTTCTCCCCAACTTGCTTTGGACCATGTCCTCATGGTTCATCATCTAGAACTATGTCGTTATCTCTCTTTGTTTAGTGCCTCCATCCAAATGTAGTAGTCAAATACACCTTCCATGTATTGTTCTAGCAATCTGGTATTAAGTGCATAGCCATAGTTTTGTCTCAAGTTCTCAAACCACACCCTCATTACTGGAGCTAGTATATTTTTTGTTTCCTTTAGCTTTGGTGCTGGCATAATAATAATCGGTATTCTAAATCTCATGCCTACCCAGAATTCTTTTTGTTGTTGGATTAGAGTGACGATATGCCTGACTCTGACTAAACTCCAACTGATATTATTCAGACTAATTAGATCCCTTCTCCTAACTGATTCTGGAATAAGCTGGGACCTTTCCTCACAGGACCGTAGTGCTAACGGCAAGAGTGTTGCTTCAACATTCTAGAATGTTGCAATGTTATCAAACAAATTTGAGACATAGAGGGGATTAACATCATTTAACCTGACCACTGATCTTACAGCTTTGATTTATAATTCAACATGGGGCTTTTCAGGGCTTATTGGTAACCCATATTTTCTTTGAGCTTCTTTGTACTTATCCATTCTATTTGACCAATCCACCTGATTTTGCATTAAAGAAACAAATGATCTTATCTAAGGCTCACCAACATATATATTCAACATTGAGTCATCATTGTCCCCCATTAAAAATCCATGTTGGTAAAACTCACACATTAAATTCTAAATGTCAAGGTGGTTGTTAAAGTAATCTTTAAGGAAATCATGATCTTCATTGTAATCCAAACTCCTTCCCAAAATTAATTGATTTATTTTCCATTCTAAAAACTTTTCTTTAAGAAACAAAGAATATGTTGCAACTGGTTTTCTCATGGAAAGCATGGCAGAACTAACTTCTGCCACCTGCTCAAGTTTTCTCTCATTCTCATTCTTTTCAAATTCTTTAGAGGCCTCTTGCTCGTCGAATTGTGCACTAAACTCTTCAGCAGAGTCATAGACTTCAAAAACAGGGTTGTCTTCAGGAGTCGGCATTGGGTTTTCAGGGGGACTTTGAGGTCTCTCAAGAGATTGTACAGGGGTACGAGTATCTTCATGTTCAATGGATTTAACAGGGCTTCTGGAAATAGGGGTTTGACTTATAGGAGCCTCTTCAGGAGTGGACACAACAGTTTCAGCATGACTAGGGTTATCCTCATGTACTTCTTGTCTCTTCTTTTTTGACCTAGTACGAGTTACCCTAGATATCTCTAGCAATTTTCTTTTTCCCCTTTTCTTGGAAGATTCTCCTTCCTCCATTTTTGTCTTTTTGGCTGAGGGTCCCCTTCTGGGTCTCCCTTTTTGCTTTCCTATAGGCACAGACAAAAATTCTAACCATCCCTACTTCCCAGTTTCTTTTTTTAAGAAATGGTATTTAATTATCAAATGTATCAACCCTTGGTATTTCATAGAAGATTCCCCCCTAGCTTTTACTCTCAAAATCATGGAAGAAATTTGCTGAAATAAGAACGCTGGAAAATTTATCCTAGCTGAAGGTTTTGTCTAGCCATACCTTAAATGTATTAAAAGTTGCATTCTTGGACCCAGTATCGTACCATACTGCCCATCGCAGGTGAAGAACTTCATAATCCAAGCCGCAACAGTCATCCATGGCTCGTCCAAACTATTATGAGCTATGCCACACTAGTCTCCTTTGTGCATTTGTATCTTTGGCCTTCTTTCTGGCTCTTGGTGAAATGCTGCCACCAATTTCTCAAACTTAACTCGGCCTTTGTTAACCGATTTTCCTTCATTTGGAATCCCAAAAATTTCACTTATAATTTCTAGTGTGACTTCAATTATTTCTCCCCTTACCCTGGTGACATTCACATTGAAGTTTGTCACAAATTTCCAAACCATTTCTGGCTGGAAGCCTTCATACTGCATCACAAAATTTAGCCACCCAATTTCTTCTAACAATCTTCTAGTCTCTAAATCAAAATTGAAGTTCTCTGGTTCAGAATTTCTCTTATTCCCCATCTTTCTCTGTCAAAAATGGTGGACTTCAACTAGCAGTCTGAATTACTTACCAAAAATGTGGAATGATTTGTTTCTTGATTTGGGAGTAGCCAATTTTGAAAATGACATAACATGTCATTAATCTCCTGTATTTATTTTATTTACTACTTTGGACGATTCACACGCCATAACTTGAAACTTGCAATTAAATTTGCAAGGTTGGCGACATTCATCACACATGTCATCATGTACTTGGGAGGATTTTTGAAAAGACAACCAAATCATGAAGAGATCAGTTGTCCTCAACTGACATCATCCATGTCACATCATTCCTTATTCCGACAATCCACCGCTTTTTGAAATGATTAAAAGTGGATTTATTACTATCATTAATTAACATTATGGTGGAGATGTCTAGATTCATAAATATTTACCTATTTTAAATTAGTCTAACTACTTTAGAAAATAAATTTGAAAAAATATTCACATTAAATGTGCACCTTAATTTATTTTGAGTCTTTGAGTTCTTCAGGAGCCTTCAGGAGTTCATCAAGAGTCTTCAGGAGCTCTGGGGAGCTTGGAATTGCAGGAGTCTTCAGGAGCTTTTAAGGAGCTATTGAGCAAAATGGAGTCTTCAGAGTCTTCAGTCTTCAAGATCTTCAGAGCCTTCAGGAGCTTTTAAGGGGCTCTTCAGGAGCCTTCAGGAGCTTTCAGACTTTAACTTAGATAGATCACCATTTCTAGTTTTCAGTCATCATTTTTTATTATTTTTTTTAAAACTGAAAGTAAACCGCCTTTTGCTAGTTTTCAATTTACTTCCATTTTTCTCAAGGTAAACCACCATTTGCTAGTTTTCAATTTACCTTGTTTAATTGTGCCTTCTTCAAAGGTTCAAATATCTCTCATGGAAGAGATATCTTCCATGAGAAAATGTTCAATTATGTGTTGCACTTCTTCCAAAAATTCCTCCTTTTTTGTTGGCTTATGGTAAGTTTTCAGTCGATGACCATTGACTAACATAACTCTTTTCTCTCCATCAATTGGAACTAACTGGACAACTCCATTCTCGAACACTTGTTGTATCTCATAGGGTCCTAACCATCTAGTATGGAACTTTCCTTTAAACTCTTCAAATCTGGAGTCAAATAATAGTGCCCAATCTCCCTCTCTGAACTGTCTAGACACAATATGTTTATCGTGCCATTCCTTCCTTTGCTTTTGAATCACTTTTGTATGCTGAAGTGCCTCCATTCTCATTTCATCAAGTCTATTAAGCTGCAAAATTTTTCTTTTCTCTGCTTCTGACAGGTCAATCCCAACTTCTATTGTTGTTTTCAATGTTTTCAACTCAAATTCAATTAGCATGATTGGTTTCTTTCCATACACAAGTTCATATGGGGAGAACCCAGTCGTTGTTTTCCATGTGGTGTTATAGGCCCAGACTGCTTCGTCTAGCCTATCTACCCAATCTTTTTTCCTCAAAGAAATTTTTTTTGTCAGAATATTCTCTAATTCTTTATTTGTGACCTCTACTTGTCCATTTGTCTTTGGGTGATAAGGCGAAGATTTTTTGTGAGTTATTTGGTACCTCTGTAAAAATGCTTCCATCATTGCTAACACAAATTGTGGTCCCTGATCTGAAACGATCTCTCTGGGTGCACCAAACCTTTGAAGAATTTTCTTGTACAAAAATTATGCAACTTTATCTTCTTTTGTTGTTGGTAGTGCCTTCACCTCAGCCCATTTTGTTGCATAATCGGTACAAACAAGGATATATCACTGCCCTCTTGAAGGTTGATTTATCGGTCCCACAAAATCGATGCCCCACTTTTCAAATGGTTCAAGAGCTATTTGTGGCTGCAACAACATCTCCATGGTTGTTGTAGGTCTCCCCATTCTTTGGCACTCATCACATTGTTTGACAAAGAATGTTGCATCCTTTGTCATTGTTGGCAAAAGTAGCCAGCCCCCAAGATTTTGTGAACTGTTCTTACAACTAAAAAGTGTCCCCCTTCAAGTTCGTGATGGCAGGCATGCACTACATCATAAACTTTCAATTTTGTTACACATATGCGTAAAACATGGTCAAGACATAATTTAAATAGAAGACCATTAATCCATTGAAATCTAGAACTTTCATAGATTAACCTCTTTTTTTGCTTCTGACTGAATTGACTTGGACATTTTCCTGTAACAAGGTAATTTTCCAAATCAGAAAACCATAGTGGATGAATTGATATAGCAAATAAGTGTTCATTTGGAAATGCATCATCCACTAGTTCTTGGTTATCCTGTAAAACAATTCTGGAAAGAAATTCAGCAACAACATTATCCTTCCAGGCTTATCAACGATAGTTACATCAAATTCTCGCAATAAGAGTAACCATTTGATAATGTGTCCACCTACCACTGCTTTATTCATTAGATATCTTATTGCAGCATGGTATGTATGTATGTAGATTTTATAGCTTGTAATATAATAATGTTTGAATTTATTTATTGCATATACTACAACTAAAAATTCCTTTTATGTTGTTGTGTAGTTTCTTTCAACAGGATTTATGTTTTTGCTAACATAGTAAATTGCATGGATGGCATTGTTTTCATCTTGTTGTCCTAATACTGCACCAATGGCCAAATTAGATGCATTTGCATGTATGTGAAAAGGCTCTCCCCAAACTGGTCCTTTGATAATGGGTGAAGTTGTTAGGGCTATCTTGATTGTTTCAAAGGATTTCTGACAATCCTCTGTCCATACAAATTCTTCTTCTTTCTTGAGCAGGGTAAATAGTGGTGATGCAATTTTACTAAATCCTTCTATAAATCTTCTGTAATACCCTGCATGCCCAAGAAAACTTCATACTCCAGTTTGGTTCTTAGGGATTTCAATGTTTTGTATGATCTCAACTTTCTTGGGATCAACCTTTATCCCCTCTTTTGAGATGTGATGTCCCAGAACAATTCCCTTTGTCATCATAATGGAACTTTTTTCATGATTGAGTGATAACTTATGATCTTTGCAGCATTGTAAAAAAATTCTAGGTTTTTTAATGCTTCATCAAATGTTTTAGCATGGACTGTAAAGCCATCCATATAGATTTCTACACATGAAGTGGTGAAATCTGCAAATATTGCAAGTACTACTCTTTGAAATGTGGCAAGTGCATTACATAGTCCAAATGGTAAGATTGTATATGCATACGTACCCCAAGGACAAGTAAAGGTAGTTTTGTCTTGATCTTCAGGGGCTACTTGGATTTGGTTATATCCACTAAAGCCATTAAGAAATGAGAATTAGTTGTTGCCTGCTAGGTTGTCTAGTACTTGGTCGATAAATGGCAATGGCAAATGGTCTTTTTTCATGGCCTTATTCAATTCTCTATAGTCTATGCAAACTCGCCATTTACCATTTTTTTGGAACTATAACCAGTGGAGAGACCCACTAACTATCAAATATTGGGTATATGAATCCTACGTTAAGTAGCTTCTCAGTTTCCTTTTTAACAATGTCACGAAGAACAGAATTAATTCACCTTTGTCCTTGTCTTATTGGTCTGACATCTTTTGTGTAGATGTGATGACTACAGATTGAAGGATGGATACCTCTCATATTAGTATATTCCCAAGCAAATGCTCTAGTGTTTTTTTCTAAAATTTCTTTCATTTTTTCCTCTTGTGTTGGGGATAAGGTTGAATTGATATTAAGGCGTTTATCTCTTGCTACTGTAATCTCCTTTGTGTTTGTTGTAGAATTTATTGATTTCTCAACAAGAGTATTCAAAGGACAACAATGTTGTTCATGTAATGTCGTTTGACAATTATCTTGCTCATTTTCTAAAATTATCTCTTGTTCTTCACATTCTTGGATATGTTGCCTTATGGTTACCATTGCTAATTCCACAATACCATCACCTTCTGATTCTAAATCCTCATCCACCCAAAGTTGAGTGTTTGTTTGAATTGATGGTTGTGCAGGTGGATAAAGTGACAATTCTTTTTGTTTTTTTCCATTAGTGATTATCATGCTACCTGATCTACAGTCAATTAAGGTTGTAACAGTAGCCAACCATGGTCTGCCTAATATGATTGGGTATCCAAAATCTTTCCTTTTGGCTTTGAGAACCAAAAAGTCGACTGGGTAATCCCATGTATCAATTGTGACCATGATTTCTTCTATAATACCTTATGGTTTTGTAGTTGATTGAATAGCCAACTGTAAAATAGTTGTTGTTGGCTCAATTGTTGTCATTCCTAGCTTTTCAATTGTATCAAATGTAATGACATTTATGGAAACTCCTAAGTCAATTAGGACATTTGGTATTTTAATTCCATTAATACTCAGTGTTATGATAGGGCTACTAGGATCATTATATTTTTGTGGAAGCAGTCTTCCTGATAACACATCAATAAGTTTAGTCCCTACTTGAATTGTTGAAGGAATTTTCTTTTTCCTTCTTGGTGTCTTCATGCAAAGGGATTTTACTAACTGATTGATCTCGGGTATATCTTTGATTGCCTATAACAGAGGTATCTCAATGTTAATCTTTTTCAACTCTCTAAGAAGTTGTGAATCAATTACATTCATATAGTTAGGGGAAGAGTTTTGAGGATTAGTTTTCCCTTCGTGCAATCTCTCGGGATATGGTGCTTGTTCGACAGTTTGTTTCCCTTCCAACATTTTTTCTTTGTTTTCTTCCTCTCTTTCTGGAATTTTCTTAGTTGGTGCAGTTTGCACATTTTGACTTCACAACTATATGTCATTAACATCTACTACATTTACATTAGGTTTGTTTGTATTAGTTCGTGCATTTTTTGGATTGGGAACTAGTTGAGTTGGCATTTGGGGTTGATTCACTTGATCATTGGAAGCATTAGGAGCATTAAGGGTCGGAGGTGTTTGTCCCTAGGGTCGTTTTTGTCCCTGATTTTTCCATGGTTGGAATTGGTTTTGATTTTGTTGCCATGAGGATTGATTTCCTTTCCATTGTGGTTGTTGGTTAGCCTACCACTAGGATTGGTTCCATTGGGGATCCATCCATTCTGGTTGTCCCTAATATGTAGGTGGGGGTTGTGGCTGATATTGGGGGGTCCATTGATTTTGGTTCTGCCATGGGTTTTGATTCTAGTTTTACTGTGAACCATATTGTCTTTGATTTGTGTTATACCCTTGGTTTTAAGGTCTTTTTCCAACATAATTGAGCTCTTCTTTGACCACTGGCGGTTTCTTGATATTGCTTTTTATTTCCGCCAAAATATTGTAGGAACTGGTCGGGTGTATTTTTTCATAAATCTCACAGATTTCAACCTGATTTAATGGGCATTCCCTCAAAAGGTGTTTTCCCCTACATTTGGAACAATAAATTGGCAAGGGTTCAATGGTTCTCTTTTCTCCTTGCATGTTAAGATGTAGTAGCAAATCAATCTTCATGTTCGCCAATTCTTCCATTACTTTTGATACATCAGTGGTGTGAGCCTTGTTCCTTCTAGAGTTTCGAGTCCCCACTCTAGTTCTAGAGTAGTTTCTACAGATCTCCACAGTGTCATCCAAGGAAAGCTTGTTAATGTCTCCCTTTCCCATCAGGTTCAAGGACTCTCTAGATTCATCTTCAATCCCTCTCAGGAAAATTGTTTTGTTGATTTCATCATCCAGCCCATTAGTGCACCGTTGATGCACAAATTGAAATCTATCAGCTTAGTCTTCTAGACTTTCATCCTCTAGTTGCCTTATGTGAAATAGTTCCACCTTTCTATCTCTCACTTGACAGTAATCTTGGTATTTTTCCAAGAATTCGGTCTCCATCTACTGCCAAGTCCTAATTGTTCCTGATCCTAAACCCATAAACCACCTTAAAGTTGATTTTTTCAAAGTAGAAGGAAACATCTTCAACTTCTGATTATCAATTGAATAATCATAGGTTTGGCATAAGTTTTTGAATTCAAACAGGAACTGATCAGGGTCTTATGGAGTCTTTCCCCTAAATGTTGGAAGAACTGAGGGAAAAATGTTTTTCATAGGGGGTTCATCAAGCTGTCTTTCAAGATTGATAGGATTTGAAAAGGTCCTATTTATTGGGGGACGTACCGGTTGGTCACCCATTTCTTCTCCTGGAAATGGATTTATGTTCACCTCTTGATTTTCAATGGGTTTTTCCTAATTAATTTCTTGATTTTCAATCTGGTATTGTTGGATATCCTCTTGATCAAAATCAAGATTTCTTCTAATGTCAACGTTTCATGGAAGAAAACTTCCTAGTTGGTCTTTGTTTTGTCTCATCCACAATGCCAGATCTCTCTTCCCTATCAACACTAAGGCTTCACACTAAATAGCCAGATCATTTAAGTATCCTCGGCAATGGCGCCAAAAATGATGGGCAAGGTCGTTGATGTCACAACTTGCATCATTTAATTAATTATTTTATTGAACCAGGTGTGTCTCAGAGCAATATGCGATAAGGATAGTTGTCACGAATTCTTTTAGGGGGGTTTGCACTGTAAACAATGACTTCAGGTATCATTTTTCCTACTTCAGGAGCTTTCAGGAGCTAAATTGTAGCAACTAATTCCTAAGATTTAAATCTATTTTAGCTTCTAATTAAAAATCCTATTGACTTAATTTTGACTTTATTGACTTCGATTTAGACCAATTCATGGAGACAATTAATGATTACTTTAATTCCTAATCTAAAACATGAAATTCAAATTAATTCTATTTTGCTTCAAAATAAATCCATAACTTAATTGTTGGAAAGTAAACGCTAATTTAAGAGAAAAAATGAATTGTAGGAAAATGACAATTATTCTAAAAAGCATAAATACTAATCTCCATGAAATGATTCTGAATAGACTTCAACTCCATCTTTCCATAAATTCCTAACATTGCTTTAATGAAACTCAACAAACAAACATCAAGTTTAACCGATTCAAACAACATCTAAATCTAATTTATCTAAGAAACCTGTTAACGATTCTAATGGTTTAATTCAACATTTCTAATAAATAAATCTAACCATTCTAACAATTCGATCTTAACCATAATAAACTGAAACTTCGAAATGTAATTGTAAACATAAGTAATTATCCAATTTTAACATTTACCAAGGTAGAAGATGATTTCAACGATTGAACAATTCAAAATCAGTTTCTACTACAGATTTAATATTAATGAATCAGAAAATAACAACACTTAACAAAAATACCATAAGATCGTTCCAAAGGTTGAGCGGGCCCTACTCTTCCTCGGGTAAGATCCTTTAACACAATTAATTGATGAACTTCTTGCTTCCCTTCTCATTGATCAAAAGTAGAACACAAAACAAAGTATTGCTTGTGATTACAGAAATTTTGATTGCAAATTATCTAACTCCTAACTAAGACCGAAATATGGATATTTATAAAATATCCTTATTAGCTTCTAACATGGTGTTAACTGCCAAAACTTAAGGCAACCAACTATAGATTACAAAATGAAACTAAAAATAGAACTAAAGTGGACTAAGGAGGACTATGCCAGAACTATGCCAGATTGATGCTAGAAGTAAAAGTTCCTCAACTGACTATAAAGAAGTTGATTCAGACTTTGAGTGACTCATCATCCAGTAGGGCCCATCTATGGCGTAGTCATTCTTCATGATTAAATAGAGAGTTTAACCATCTCATCAACCTTTAAGATACCCTGTTAAAAACCCTTAAGAAAAGGACAACAATCATGGTAATAAAGATCAATGCAACATAATTATCTCATCCAAAGCCATAATAAAGCAACACATTTAACATAAGCTATTACTTCCAAAATATTCGCTAATTTAGTTAAACATAAATTAAAAAAGAAAATATGTTAATCTATTGTCTACCGCTAGTCATGTCAATTAATAATAACAAGTCTTTTTAAACATAAAAAGCCTTAAATGAAAGTATTTTATATCTCCCATCACCTCTCCTTCAAGGCATTGAAGGTTATTATACATGTTTACCGTAGGAACAATAAAAGCAGGGGCTTTGAAAGGAACTCTGTGAAAACCAAGCTCTCTCAATGGTATATCAAACTCTAGTTCAAAATCTTTTAGATGAGGCTGCTCCCATAGCTCTCTTACTCGCTTGAAAAATCCTTGAAACTTTGTATTGATTTTATTTTTCTTGTCCCTCTCTTGTTGTTCTTCCTCAATTTCATCAGGATCATACATTGACCTTCTTTCCCCTCCTAAATTTTGGACCACATCCATTACCTCCACATAAAATTGGACATCCTTGGTCTTCTTGGTTCCCACGCCTTGATATGGTTATGCAAATGAAAATGAAGCGAAGTAATCATCTCCTTCTCCGTTGGCTGGAAGAATGCATGCTTAATGTTTTGATACATGATATCAGCTCTCTCTTCTGCTCTCGTGGTTGAATATTGAAATCCAATATGGTGGGCCTCCAGAGTTCCAGTCATCTTTCTTCCTCTTCCACCAAATGTTGGTCTGATCTACATGTATTCCAGCCTAATTGGCTTTATTTTTTAATGTTGAAGTTTCTCCTAAGTCACCAATGTAGCTCTCTATGCCTTTTCAGACTCTTTCATTGCTACAAATTGTCTCTAGGATTTAATCATATGTACCACATGGTTGTTGTGCTTTGAATCCTTGCATCTAAAGGAAATTTCCTTAACATAAATACTGATAAGGAATTTCAATGTTGCCATTGTAGTTGGCATTAAAGTCGGTACCTACAACATTGAAAATTATCCTTATATAAGAATTCCCCCATCTTGTTGGCTTGTAACACTCTTGATGGTGGCTACATGAAGAGTGATTATGATTTCTCTTCTACATCAAAGGGTTCATATCCTTGATCTAACTCTTCTGAATTATCATAATCAAAATCACTAGCTTCCATATTCAAAAATTCCCAACCAACATCTTCAATAAATTTATTTGGATCATCAGTAATAGTCTTCAAAATTGGCCGCCAGTACAATTTCATTCTGCTTTCATAATACTTTATATCCATGGAGTTCAGCCATTCCTTGATGCCATCAAGTGAAGATTGAGGAATGGCATCAATGCGGAGTACATCTCGCTTGAAGTATTTGAAAACAATAGCCATATCAAATTCCTTTTTCCCAAGTCCTACTCTCTCAAGGCTAACAATCTCAATCTCACTAATAGCGATTACTAAGAAAGGTAATTCCACCAACTCTACCAAACAGTTTACCATAGGAACAATAAAAGTAGAGGCTTTGAAAGGAACTCCATGAAAACCGAGCTCTCTAAATGGTATATCAAACTCTAGTTCAAAGTATTTTAGATGAGGCTGCTCCCATAGCTCTCTTATTCGCTTGACAAATCCTTGAAACTCTATATTGATTTTAGTTTTCTTGTCCTTCTCTTGTTGTTCTTCCTCAATTTCATTAGGATCATAAATTGACCTTCTTTCCCCTCCTAAAGTTTGGACCACATCCATTACCTCCACATAAAACTAGACATCCTTGGTCTTCTTGGTTCCCACGCCTTGAAATTGTTATGCAAATGAAAATGAAGCAAAGTAATCATCTCCTTCTCCGCTTGTTGGAAGAATGCATGCTTAATGTTTTGATACATGATATCATCTCTCTCTTCTACTCTCATGGTTGAATACTGAAATCTAGTATGGTGGGCCTCCAGAATTCCAGTTATCTTTCTTCCTCTTCCACCAAATGTTGGCCTGATCCACACGTTCGCCAGCCTAATTGACTTTGTTTTTGAAAGTTGAAATTTCTCCTGAGTCACCAGTGTAGCTCTCTCTGCCTTTTCAGACTCTTTCATTGCTACAAATCTTCTCTAGGATTTAATCATTTGTACCACATGGTTGATGTGCTTTGAATCCTTGCATCTAAAAGAAATTTCCTCAACATAAATACTATTAGGGAATTTCAATGTTTCCATTGTAGTTGGTATTAAAGTCGGTACCTACAACATTGAAAATTATCCTTATATAAGAATTCCCCCATCTTGTTGGCTTGTAACACTCTTGATGGTGGCTACATGAAGAGTGATTATGATTTCTCTTCTACATCAAAGGGTTCATATCCTTGATCTAACTCTTCTGAATTATCATAATCAAAATCACTAGCTTCCATATTCAAAAATTCCCATCCAACATCTTCAATAAATTTATTTGGATCATCAGTAATAGTCTTCAAAATTGGCCGCCAGTACAATTTCATTCTTCTTTCATAATACTTTATATCCATGGAGTTCAGCCATTACTTGATGCCATCAAGTGAAGATTGAGGAATGGCATCAATGCGGAGTACATCCCGCTTGAAGTCTTTGAAAACAATAGCCATATCAAATTCCTTTTTCCCAAGTCATACTCTCTCAAGGTTAACAATCTCAATCTCACTAATAGTGATTACTAAGAAAGGTAATTCCACCAACTCTACCAAACAGTTTACCGTAGGAACAATAAAAGTAGAGGCTTTGAAAGGAACTCCATGAAAACCAAGCTCTCTAAATGGTATATCAAACTCTAGTTCAAAATATTTTAGATGAGGCTTCTCCCATAGCTCTCTTACTCGCTTGAAAAATCCTTGAAACTCTATATTGATTTTAGTTTTCTTGTCCTTCTCTTGTTGTTCTTCCTCAATTTCGTTAGGATCATGCATTGACCTTCTTGCCCCTCCTAAAGTTTGGACCACATCCATTACCTCCACATAAAACTGGACATCCTTGGTCTTCTTGGTTCCCACGCCTTGATATTGTTATGCAAATGAAAATGAAGCAAAGTAATCATCTCCTTCTCTACTGGTTGGAAGAATGCATGCTTAATGTTTTGATACATGATATCAGCTCTCTCTTCTACTCTCATGGCTGAATACTGAAATCTAGTATGGTGGGCCTCCAGATTTCTAGTTATCTTTCTTCCTCTTCCACCAAATGTTGGCCTGATCCACACGTTCGCCAGCCTAATTGACTTTGTTTTTGAAAGCTGAAATTTCTCCTTAGTCACCAGTGTAGCTCTCTCTGCCTTTTCAGACTCTTTCATTGTTACAAATCGTCTCTAGGATTTAATCATTTCTACCACATGGTTGATGTGCTTTGAATCCTTGCATCTAAAGGAAATTTCCTCAACATAAATATTGTTAGGAAATTTCAATGTTTCCATTGTAGTTGGTATTAAATTCGGTACCTACAACATTGAAAATTATCCTTATATAAGAATTCCCTCGATCTTGTTGGCTTGTAACACTCTTGATGGTGGCTACATGAAATCTGATTCTGATTCCTCTTCTACATCAAAGGGTTCATATCCTTATTCCGACTCTTCTGAATTATCATAATCAGAATCATTAGATTCCATATTCAAAAATTCCCAACCACCATCTTCAATAAATTTATCTAGATCATCAGTAATACTCTTCAAAATTGGCTACCAATACAAGTTCATTCTACTTTCATAATACTTTATATCCATGGAGTTTAGCCATTCCTTAATGCCATCAAGTGGAGATTGAGGAATGGTGTGAATGTGGAGTACATCCCGCTTGAATTCTTTGAAAATAATAGCCATATCAAATTCCTTTTTCCCAAGTCATACTCTCTCAAGGTTAACAATCTCAATCTCACTAATAGTAATTACTAAGAAAGGTAATTTCACCAACTCTATCAAACAATTTACCGTAGGAACAATAAAAGTAGAGGATTTGAAAGGAACTCCATGAAAACCAAGCTCTCTAAATGGTATATCAAACTCTTAGACCTCATTCTTGCACATTTACAACCAAATTCAAAGATTTGCCTTCAAAAGGCTACAAATTCAAATATTGACAATTTTGTAGCAAGAATGCATTTTTTTGCACATTTGACCACCAAGACTCAAAAACTCACCCCAATACACCTTAAATGGTCTTGATTGACCTTATTTAGCATAAATAAACACAAAATACCTTAATCTAATCTATTGACCACCTATCAACCTTCAAAAAGTGAAATTTTGCAACTAGGAGACTAGGTGCTCTTGCACCAAAATTACATTGTGTCTGAGCCTTCAAGAGGCTTTAAATAGCCTTTACAAATGATTCTACATCTTTCCAATCATGCCTAACTATTTTTTTGTAACTAACATGACTTATTACATTATAAATCAATTGACCATCTAATATGACCTTATTCAATTGACAAAACTCAAAACGCAAAACTAACTTAAAAGACAAGTCCATGAACCAAATTTGCTCAATAACTTTGGTGTCCCTGCACCAAATTTCAATATTTCAGTAAATGTCATTCCAATTAAATCTCATTACAATTCCTTAGGTACTCTGTTCTCACAGATACTTTACAATGTCACTCATTCATTCAAGATTCTCTTATAATGTCTACATCATAGGTTCTCATTTAGATGTTAACTTCAAATGAGTAACTTGAGATTCCCTCGCAAAGCTTCACATGATCTTTTATAATGGCTTCAAATCAGAATTGATATTTGTCAAGATCATCAAAATAAGGATGTTGCATTGCTTTTTTGGCTGAGATTCTCTTCGATGGCTCATAAATCAGCATTTTCTGCAAGGAGAGACCAATCAATTTTTACAAGTTTAGTTACAAATACGCAAAGTAAAAGAATAAAAAGAAATAGCTCATCCAAAATGGAAATGAAATTAAAATAGATGGAAGGCACTTACAGATAGGCATGGAAGTCTCTCAACTTAGTCACTCCTGGTCATACATCTTCAATGGGAGTTCCAAGATACCTATTGAACACAACACCTCTCATGAATAGAATATCTTGAAATTCGAGATGCTCTTATAATGTCTACATCATAGGTTCTCATGATAAGGTTAACTTCAAATGAATAACTTGAAATTCCCTCACCAAGCTTCGCACGCACTTTTGTAATGGCTTATTTAATCATAATTGAGATTTGTCAAGATCATCAAAATAGGGATGTTGCATTGCTTTTCTGCCTGAGATTCTCTTGGATGGCTCATAAATCTGCATTTTCTGCAAGGGGACACCAATGAATGTTTACCGGGTTACTTATAGAGATGCAAAGTAAAATAATATGATAGCATTGGCATCAAACAAATTAACGTCGATACAAATATAAATTAATAAGAACCATTGTGCATATACTTAAAAATTAATCCAATGAACCATCTGAGTCTGCTCTACTCTTTATTGTGTCAAGTATTGTCTCATGGTCAGACTCACAGACCTTCCACAAGGTCTTTCTCAAAGGTCTACCCCCATATTTGATCAAAAAAACATTGGATGCCATGACAAGGTTTGAGTAATGAAGAATCTTATGATGCGTGTCAAGGTCTTGAAACAGCCAATGTTTAACACTCTTATGTAGGTACCTTCTAAGCCACGTTCCAGTAACAACTGAGTCTGTAGGGTATTGGATGTTTTCTCCATCTATAACTGGGCCTTCCAATTTCTTTTAGGTCTCAACACAACGACACAAGTAATAGTTCATTCCCTCTTCATTGTCTTCATCTATAATAACTGCATAAACATGCCCTACATTGATATGTGCGACATATCTCTTGAAATTAGTCAACATTACGAATATAGTACAAAGTAAGATAACAATATGGAATTTCAAAAACTAAGCAAGTAGATATATTACCTAGTTGAACTAGATCTGATACATGGTCAAAGTCGACCCATCATTCCATTCGTGTTAGTTCCAATACCGTTAGAGGGTGATACGTGTGAAGTGGGCTAAGATAACTTGTCAAGCATTTGTCAACCCACTCCCCTGACTCACAATCATTCCAGGCTTGCATTGTACATGAAGAAAAAAAGCATGCCATCTTACGTGTATCGATACTCCATGAGCCTGCATTTGAGCTAAGGAAAGAGTGTAGCTCACTCGATCCTATTAGTGTGCAACAATCCTCATATGGTGCAATGTTAGTATCAACCATCAACCAAAAAAATCTATGAACTGAAGACGTACCTTCATTAACTGGACCCATCGAAACATTACACCACTCTATGATTGATCTTGCATCTATCAACTTTGCATTGTCTTTATACTTTAACTCTTCTCATGCTAATGCTCTTTTCATGCATGCTCCCCCTTTCCATTCCCGGCATCACAAAAGTTCCACATATTCTAAACACCTGTAGTGAGATGCATCCTACACAACCAGTAGAACATGCACGCATTCTTGAACTGTACTGCACAGTTATCCAACCATATTATATGTCGATCGTATGCTATGCCCCTCTGAGCCAAATCACTGTAGAACATCTAGAAGCAACCTTGCACAAACTCTGGAGAATGTGTGTGATCATCACTAATATAAAATTGATACTCCCTCAATACCTTCCTTTGTTCCTTTGTACTATCAACTACATGAATGGATGCTATGTGCACAAATATCGAAACCTATGTGGAGTTGTAATACTGTGACTGCACCTCACATTGTGGCTATAGAGTTTAGTTCTCTACAAATTCAACCACTGATAGTATGCTTCCAACTGGAAAGGTGTCCTTGCATAGCTTGAATTGCATTTCCAACCATCGGGCTCTATGGGTATGCCTTGCATACTCATACACTAGATTCTCATAAAACATGGACATAAACAGATACATTGGAATCTTCTGAATAACCAAATCACACCTTTTTGCTTGAGACCCATCTTTTGTAGCATATTCCACTATTTTATACTTCCTGAACTCTACTATTTTTTGTCTCACCTCATTTGTGCTTTCCATATGTTGACATATTGGCATTCGTTGCAAGCCACCGTAACGCTCGCATGAACCATCCAAGCATGTTGTCCTGTAGAATATTTGGCCATCCTCTATTTCACATAAAAATGTTGATAAGAACTCTCTTGAATATTTTGGTGGGGCTTCTATGCCACAATCCTACAAAACATCGTTAGTATGCAAATCTAAACATATAGAATGATAAACATCATAATGGTTAGAGAATTCAATATGTAGTCTATAGCAATAAGTAGTGCGTGTGTGATTTATCTTGACATAAAAAGGTTTAATAATTTCAAAAAATCTTTGAGAAATACATATTAGAGGATAATCATTTTGAAATTTACGAAAAAATTGGGTTTGAGTCGTATCCAAAAAATGCTTTGGATGTGGCTCACGGTTCTGACTACCGATTCTCCTTCTTACGACATCCCTTTGATTCGAAGATGACCTTGTATTATTCTTCCAATACTATTCAATTAGTGTTCTCAATGCTTCAACAACTTTTTTATCTTTATGTGGCAGTCTCCTCGAGAATTCCCATAATTCATTTGAATTGGTGCCCTCAATTCTTTGTCGCCTTTGAACAACTTTTGATAAAGTTTTTCTATTAATTCCCATTTATTCACTTGTCTTTTTAATGAGACGAGATCTCTTTGTTTGATAGCTTACCAAAGTCAATGTAATGGCACATCGAGTGACATTACTATCCTTTAAGCATGAGGTCTTACCCACACTCTCATAAGCATCAATTAGATTCTTCACAATAGTGTTTTCACTTGATGCATTTGATGTTCTCAACCCAAGAGTCTTCATGATGTTTCTGTACTTTAAACCCTGCATCATTTCAACAAATAGTTGACATCTTTCGGTCTCGTTTAGCCTTTCAAAGAATATTTTCCAAATCTTATCAGCATATCTTCTACAAGTGTGTTCTAGAATCTTACCTTCCATGTGCTACAAAATATCCTCATCAATATCAATCAAAAACTTTGGCTTTCTACGCAAAATTCTAGGTGGTGTTCTCCTAGGTACATACATCTCAACATTAGCAATTTCATCAATATTTAATTGAGGTGGGCTAGATTGTGTACCTTTGATCAAGGGTGGAGTATAAGACATAACTTGATCTTCACGTGGGGATGATGGCATACCTTCTTCGTCAAATTTGAGTGATGATGTACTCTCAACTTGAGATGTAGTGGATGGTGTCCAACCATATTCACTTGCGATAGATGGTGTCCCTCCATATTCTCTTGTGCTTAATGGTGTCCCTTCGTATTCACTTGTAGTAGAGGGTGTGTCTCCAACTATGGTATCTCCATCTATCCTAGCACGACGCTTTCGCAGTTGTTCCCTTTGTGCTGCCAATTTCTTTTCTCTTTTTGACGGTTGAGGTTCCTCTTCAATTGGCTTTTTTTCGTCAATCATTTCCAATTTCTTCTTTTCATGATATGTTGCCACCCGTTCTCTCTCCTGTTCTTTGAAGGTTTCATACTCTTCGTCTATTAGTTTCTTCCTTGTTCATTTCTTCGCAATGGCAGATAATTTTACCTATAGCATGGTAATGAGACGAATATTAGTTCCTCAAAAATGTATCCATTAAAATAAATGAAATATATGTCCTTCAAGGCTTCATAAATAGACAACATAGGTGATGAGGTAGCTTTACTAATGAGGTAATTTAGAAATAGAGATGAAAACCAAAATAGTTTAAATCGGTGCTATCAATGTGGGAGGAGTTGGTGTAGGAGCACCAATTAAAGTTGTTAATCCATTTAAGGTTGAATAAGGTCTAGATTATAGTTTTGGAGGAATTTTGTCTTAATAAGGTCTATAAGACCATGTGCTGATGTAATTGGTCATTTTTCAATAGTATTTCGGGGTCTAGGTAGTAGAATTTTCAAAATGTGCAAAAAGTGCTAAGTTGTGAAATTAACAAATAGTGAAGGGTTGTAAAAGTGTATTAAAGAGGGAGACCAACGGTCATATCTTTCAAATGTTAGTTTTGGAAGTTGAAATGGTTTTTTTTAGGAGGGAAAAATTATAAAAGGCCATGAGAAACTTGAATGGAGGATGATCCTTGGATTGGGCATCAAACCAAATGAGGAAATGTTGAGTTTTCCTTAAGAAAAATGAGTTTTGGTGAGTGAAATTGAGTTTTTGAGTTGGGCAGCATTATTTTATGTTAGATTGAGCATGAGCGGATTATTTTAGGCTTGTTTGAAAAGTTGTCAAGTTTTGGAGTGTTTGGCAAGTGCTACTTTCAATAAAACCTAGGGTTTCTAAGCCTAGGGAGAGGGTTTTATGGTTTGGGTGGTAAATGATTGAATCTTTGCAATCTAATGTTGTAATTTTATTTTTTGATAGAATAAAGTGCTTCCCCAAGGTTTTAGGAGATTTAGACAAGTTTTGAAGGTGGTCCCTTTGTAAAAGTGGGCTAATTTGGGCCCTTAAAAGCATAGAAAACCTGATTTGTGCAGTTTGGTACAAAAAAAGCATTGGTGATTTTTGGATATGTTGAAAGGCTCTATAATGGGTCCCTAATGTGTGTTGTGGTGTGAGTTGAAAAGTTGTGTGAGTAGAATTATACCTGATTGAGTGACTTCGATATGCTACAAGGAATAGTGTGAATTTGTTGAATGAAGAGGTCTTGATGAAATTATAAATTGAAAATTGTGTTTGCAGATTGGAGTTGTGTGTTCGTGTGTTGCAGGCCTCCCCCTACTACATTAGGAGTATATTCCAATTTTTTAGAGACATGTATGGAAAATTTGGTAGCATAGACAAGGAAATCAATTGGTTTGTATAACTATTTGACAAAACACCTCAATGAAAGCTTTGGAAGCATACACAAATAAAGTCAATTATTAAATTTAAAAAAGCATCAAAGAGATGTGGTTTAAAAATGTAATTGGAAAGTGTATAGAATTGTGTAATTTAAAATTTCCATTGACAACCTAAGGTTGTAACATGACAAACAAACAATTATCAATATGGAATATGCAAAACAACAAAAATGAAAGAAAACCATAATAGAATGAAATAAAATGTACAAAGACTTCACATACCTAAAAAACTAGATTTTCAAATGGAGGAGTTCTACCCAATTATGTAGTCTTTGCTTCTTCTTTCCTCAAACTCCTCAAAAATTTGACTTTTTCAAAAGATTTCTCCCCTCCAAACTTCAATTGTATATCAGTTATCACTGGGATTCAAACTTGAATTGATATTATATGCCTTTCAACGTGAAAACTCTACTATTTCATGCAAAGGTGGTGGAAAGATCATGAAAAAGGTGGTCGAATCTAAAAATCATGCATGGACACTTCACTCAATCATCAAAAAACTACTTTTGTCAGAGCACGCACAGAACCAGGAGAATATGCAGAATGTGGGCCGATACCACAGGTATATTGTGTTTTTTTACCATTTTTAGTTCGAGATAAAACACACTCACGTTATAAAGCGCTTGTGTTATAACGCAAGCACGTTATTTCTTGCTAATATGGCCATGTCTCTACTTCTCAAAAATGCACTCACGTTATCATAAAGTTGGTTTTTTTATAGATTTATTTTCTCTCTTTGTCTATACTCTCTCCCACTCTCTCACACCCTCTCTCCCACCCTCTCACCCACTCTCCCACTATCTCCCACC
>VDFB02283985.1:0-21270 GCA_007258455.2 Sequoia sempervirens | reverse complement strand
GCAAATGAACATCGGTATAACTAATGGAGCCCGCTATGACCTCTTGCCAACTAGGGGTTGTCCTACCGATGGTGTATAAGGAAATACATGTTGATGAGAGACTTTATTTCGGGGTGAGGTCTCGGTGATCAAATATGAACTTAGGAAGGCTCCTCAGCGAAATACAGGGTGATCGATATGACATCCCCCCGACTGTGAAGGGTCACGGCGAACAAAATTTGAAAGGGACGGATAGTCATGATTTTACTCAGACGTGAAATCAATCATGAATTTCCAAAGTTCAACTCGGGACAAGTTAGGGATGGACCTTTCATAGATTTTCTTTACATTCTAGGTCAATTTTAAGATGAAATAACCTTACATGGCATTGCCCTAGGTTTCAAACCCTATTCATCCGCCATTGTCGCATAGGCCAGCTCTGAATTTAGTTGTTTCAACTGCTAAGTCATTACTAGGGTTTACTAAATACTCTCAGTCAAGATTCATCAAAATGCAGATAGACAAATGAGCTCAAAAATCACCTAGGAGATGACAAGTGACACAATACTGAACAACCCTAGCATGAAATGATCAAATACGCAGGAATTCAAATCCCTCAGGCTCTCATAATATCAATGTGCCATACATAATTTTCAATCAAAGGCAGGGCAAGCAAACACATACCATTATGAAGCGGAAATGGATCTCAGAAGTAGCAAACGCGAAGCCCAACGGCGTCCACAAAGAACAAATGCAAGAATGCACAAGAAATTTCTACCAAACCGATCAATTCACCCAAACACCTCAAAACGAAGTCAATCAATCACAAGAAAGCACTCTTCAACTTAGACGATGACAAATAGTAAGCATAATGGCAAAAAAGATCCCAGAAACCAAGTCAAATACATCCTTCAAGGCACACACAAAGCCATTAATGCAATCGATAGGACAGTCAGGAAACCCGGAAAGCCGACGACAGGGTGGAATCCGGGAAATTCTGGCGCACGCGGAAATCCGCGAATACCGAAAATCCTCGAACAACAGGGTCCAGCCGGAGTCCAAGCGGGATCCGGGAAAATCCGACCAGGGTGGAAAATCTCGAATCTGAGTAAAAGCTTGAAATTCATCCAGAACTTTAGGATTTTCAATGAATAACCTAAGGAAACACTTAGGCATTCAAAATAAACATTTAAGCACATACCTAAGTAAGACAAAACCTCAAAATGAAAGGGCCAAGATGCCAAAACCGAAGCGAAAGAGGGTCCCTTCTTTCAGCGGGGTGTGTGTGCGAAAACTGCACAACAAGTGGCGACTTCTGCTAGGAAAATGCTCCAAATCATTTGATGACGAACATGAATCAAGAACCCAGAATCTTTGGTTTCAATTTCACCATAAAAAAACAAGTTAGAATGTAAAGATTTAGAGAATCAGAACCAAAGGGTAGATCAAACCTTCCATAAACTGAAAATCCAATTGTGTGCATATGAGTTCATTTCCCTCCTTAAGCTACTACAGAAACCAAGTTTAGTCAAGTCAGGCTACATAAGGATTCTAACTTCAAAAGCAACCTGGATAGGGCCTTGCTTCCAGTCAGGCATCCATAGCTTTGACGAGGTTATCACTATGACTCTCTTGAACATAGCTCTACTGCCAGCCAGGTGTCCATAGCCTCGGTAGATATATTCAGGTACCCTTGATGAGTTGAATTTATTCTTTTGATATTCAATATTTCATTTTTCTATCTTTTGATATTCTTTATATGTCACTTTTATTTCAACCTGTGAACAATGAAGTTCACACTTAGGGCTGAGAACCACAGTGGCGCTGAAGCAGATATAGGATTTTTCACTTGACAAAACTTCACAAGGATCCTACAGGAACATAAGGATTCTTAAGATATACGAGAGATATAAGATTTTCAGAATACTTCAAATTCAAATCAAAACTAGTGACCTATCCTCAATAAATCAAACATTGAGACCACTGGTAATAGCAAAGACTTCGACCATCCTTTCAAGATGTGAGACTAAAGTCCACCAAGGAAATACTTAGAACAATTCCAGATAATGATATATTTTCCATGCAGGTGCAACACATCCCGGAAAAAATAGAGAAACCCCCAAAGCAAGAGCAGAGCAAAAACAAAACAGACCAAAAGCAAAGCAAAGCAAACAAAACAGGAGGGAAACCTAATCTAACTATATACAAGACAAGAGCTGAAAACAACTCAAGACCAAAAATAATGCTTCAAATACTGCCCATTGACGGGCAGTGGGATATCCTCTCCAGTGAGAGTTTTCAAACGAAAGACATTATCTCCCAGGATTTCTGAAATCTGGTAAGGGCCGAGCCAAAGTTTATCGAATTTTCCATGCTCTCCCTTACGGTCGTGGGATTTATCCCAGTAAAGAACCAAGTTAGAAATCCTAAAAGCTTTAACCTTGGTTCTTTTATCAAACCATCTCTTGACTACCCCTTGATGTTTAGCAAAGTTTTCTAGGGCTTCATCTCTCTTTTCCTCAAGGTGCAACAATTCAACAAGTCTTGCCTCACGTTTATCTCCCTCATCGTAATAGTCATTAATGAACTGCAAGGTAGGGATTTTCAACTGGATGGGAAAGATAGGCTCTAATCCATAAACCAGGTGGTAGAGTGATAACCCTATGGAAGTCTTATGTCTGGTGCGATCTGCCCAAAGAGAAAATCTAAGTTGGGTATGCCAGTCCTTCAAATTTCTTTCTAACAGTTTGCAGATAACAGTCAAGAGGTTTTTGTTGGATGACTCAGCTAAACTATTACCCTGAGGGTAATATTTGGATGCTAATTTAATGATAATCCCATGATCAAAAGCCCAATTAGAAAACTTTAACGATGAAAACGTAGGACCATTATCACAAACTAAGGACATAGGACACCCAAAATGATTAAGAATACCTGATTCGATGAAGTTAATTACTACCTTTGAAGTGCATTGCTTGCAAGAAAGGGCCTCAGTCCATCTTGTAAAATAATCAGTGATAGTAAGGATATACCTGTGTCTTGCAGAGGAAGGTGGGTTGATGGGACCTATGAAATCCATTCCCCATTGTGCAAAAGGTTTTACCTCGAAGACCGGCTGGAGTGGGAGTGTTGCATACTTCTCTCGAGTGGCCACAGTCTGACACACATGACAAGTTCTGACGTGGTTGTGTATATCTTTGAACAATGTAGGCCAATAGTAAGCATCTCTCAGAATCTGGTTCGCTGTAGAAGGTGCTGATCCATGGCTTGTACCATATCTGTCATGAAACTCCAACATCACTCTTTCAGATTCTGCCCTTCCTAGGCACCTCAAATAAACACCCTCATGATTTTTCTTGTATAGGACAACTCCTTTCAACATGAAACTGTCACTCTTTAAGCACAATGACCTTCTTTGTACTGAATTAAGGTGATCAGGGCGCCTCTGAGTCAGGAGATAATGAACAATATCATCATACCATTTGCTAGGAGAGACATCCTCAAGATTATAACTCTGAGTTGTAAGGTCGGGGCCTATTTTCGCCATTGTCTGTGTAAGCTCTTTTCCTCTTACTATCTTCATGGGCTGAATATCAACATCATACTCTTGTAACATGGTTACCCATTTGGCTCTATGCTCCCCTAGCTCGTTCTGCATCAATAACAACTTAACTGCAGGATCCAGAACTATGGCAAAGATTTTGTTTCTAAGGATGTAATGCCTGAATTTCTTTACTTCCCTGATTAAGGCATAAGCCTGCTTTTCCACATTTGGATATCTTAGCTCTGCATCTTTCAATGGTGCACTCATTAATGCTTAGGGATGCTCGTTTCCTTAATCTGACTTTTGAGTTAACATAGCAGCACAGGAATGATCAGAGGCAAACAAATATATATAGAATGGTTTAGCATAGTCCGGACTTACCAAAACATGAGCTTCAGAAATAGCTCTCTTTATCTCTGCAAATGCTTCTTTTGCCTCTGCATTCCATTCAACTTTGGCTTCCTGCTTCAACATTGCATTCAGTGGTTTAACTATTTCTGTGAATCCAGTGATGAATTTCCTCACAAAGTTGATCTTGCCAAAGAATGATTTCATCTCTTTCTTACTAGCAGGGAGTGGAATCTTGGGAATGGCTTCTATGCATTCTGGATCAATGGAAATTCCCTTTTTAGAGAGAACATGCCCCAACAATTTACCTTCTGTGACTCCAAAGATGCATTTCTTTAGATTGAGAGATATCCCAAAATCTCTACATTTCTGAAAAAATTTGCATAAATTTGAGATATGATCACCTCTCTTCTTGGAAAAGATAGTTAGATCATCCATATAAATGATTATGAACTCACCAATTATGTCTTTAAAGGCAATGTCCATAGCTCGTTGGAAGGTGGCTCCAACATTAATTAAGCCAAAGGGCATCCTTCTATAGGAAAAAGTGCCCCACTTGGTGGTGAAAGTAGTCTTGTGCCTATCCTCATACTGCACCATGACCTAGTTGTATCCCAAATAACCATCCAAGAAGGACATCATCTGAGATCCATTGAAAATCTGAAGCACTTCATCTAGTGAGGGTATTGGATAATTATCTTTCTTTGAAGCTTTGTTCAAGTTTCTAAAATTTACACATAGCTTGATTTCACCATTTTTCTTCCGTACTGGAACCAGGTTTGCAACCCAAGTAGAGTGTTTGACCGGAAATATTATCCTTGCAGACAACAATTTCTGCACTTCTTTCTATATTATGGGTTCCAACAAAGCATTGATGGGCCTTTGCCTTTGTCTGAAAGGATTTATTCTTGGAATGAGAGGGATAGTATGGGTTATGATCGATGTATCATAAGTCTTTAAGTCTTCATAACTCCAGGCTATCACATCTGGATATCTATGTAGTGCATTGATGATTCCTTGCCTTTCCTTAGGAGTGCATACTTTACCAATGAGAACATTTTTGACATCCTCTTGAGATCCTACATTATATTTGTCGCACTGTCCACTAATAGACTCTTTCTTGGTATCCTGGTTCTGATATTTGATCTTATCCAAATCAAAGATCCTCTCTAGTTGCACCATTCCCCTGGGAATTGTGTTGGTCTTCAAATTGATTACCCCTTCAAGGTCTATCTCTGCTTCTTGGAGCTTAGTTTCATCAATGATTTGAGAAGCAAAAACATCTATACTTGTGATAAAATATAGAATATGCTTATCGTCCTCAAATACCTAGAATTTGGTAATGTTATCAGGTACTGAGGGTACTGGGGTCAGCTCCACAGTAAATTTCTTTAGTCGAGAAAGGGACAGAGGTTGCAATGTACTGGCTGCCTAGGCCAAGGAATCAGTTGTTTGGTTCTTGTTTCGTGGAATCAATTGAATATTGAAGGCATCAAATCCTTCAATAAGATCCCATACTCTGTGTCTATAGTTAGTCATTCTTTTGTCGTGGCAAGAGTATTGCCTTCTAACTTGCTTGACTACTAACTCAGAATCTCCAAAAAATTGCAAGATTTTAACCTTTTTCTTCAATGCCATTAACAGTCCATGTACTAAGGCCTCATATTCGGCTACATTATTCATGCAGTGAAATTGAAGTCTATGAGCAGCAAAAAATGTCTTACCTCTTGGGATAATTAGCTCGAAACTTGCCTCGGCTCCATTCTTTGATTTGGACCCATCAAATCTTAAAGTCCAACAACTAGCAATTGCAGAGTTCCCTGCCTTTTCACTTGCACTGTTACTGCTGGATGGCTCCTCAGAAAGCATCACACCTTTTCTTTTGGGATCTTCTGGGACATTGAGGATATCACTTTTAAGTGTAGGAGTGGGGTTGATACGTTTCTGTATTTGTTCCACTGTAGCCTGACATAAGCAACAGTCCAATTCTGAATGAGAGGAATTATGTACCCTACACCAATTGGGTAAAAGTAGCTCTCCAAAGTTCATTCCTCTTCCCAGCTGAATTTGATCTTCAATGCACTTCCGAATGAACTCTTAAAAATTATCTAGCAGACCAAGCCGACTATCCTCTGGATCATCATTATTTTTAGCTGGTTCATCATTGTCCTTAACCGGTTCCACTAGGGCTTCAATACCACTAGACCCTTCTGTAAGGTCAACAGGTGTTGTGTGCAACATGAGGACCTCCTCTACATCTAGTTCTTCAAGAGGAGCAACAAGCATATAGTTACCCATACTTACTTCCGATACCAAAATTTCAATAGAAGTTTTCTAGTATTCTGTAATCATGTACTTCATCCTGGGTTCTCTTTCAATTCTAATCTGGTTTGGCACTCCCTTCCAGGGAAGCCACATATGGGAGTGATCAGTCGAGACATATCCATTCAAGGCCCTAGTAAAGTCTCTTCCCAAGATTGGGCCATAAGCGTCAGGTATGTCAACCACCTGTATATTGATAACCTGCTAAATCCTAGGGTCAGAAGCAATCTGCATATGAATCATATTTAACTCTCCTAGAACATTGACTTCAGTCCTATCCAATTGTGTGACTTTCTTTTGTGAGTCAGCAGGAGTAATTCCCATAGCTCGACATACACCAGAATGCATAACATTAGTTGAAGCACCAGAATCCAGCAGATAATTATGCAGATTCTTACCAAATATTCGAACAGAAATCAAGAATGGAGGTGTGTCTATTTTCCCTTGAAACAGGGTCAAGGGAGTATCTACTTGAGCAACTTGAGATTTGTCCTTTTCTTTCCCAACATCTCCAGGGGAAACATGTACTTGATCATGGGACTGATTTTGTCTTCCTAGAGGACTAGATACTCTATTGACACTCTTGCTAACTGATTTATCTTGTGATATGGAATTTGCATTATAGGATCCTAACACTGCACTCCTAATGGATGGAACTCTTAATAACTCGAATGCAGATAGATTTACCTTCAATTTTTGGAGTTCTTCAGCAATATATGTGGCCAATTGTTCTTCGTTTAAATCAGTAGGAGTCTCCATGGGGTATTCCACCATCTTTTATTTATTTACATCAACATTCCTCCCTTTTGGTACATCAGTATGTCCTGGACCTTAAGATAAATATTGCTTGGACACCTAAGGCAGTGATGGATTATTACTAGTATTAGGGTCTGGAGGCGTATTGAAATTATTCGGCGGAATGTAAGTAGTAAAGGGGCCTCCAGCCTGTGTGGCAACTCCCTCAAATCATACTTCTTGACAGGTCTCTGGAAGGTCTGTACTTCTTCAATGTAAGCTTCCTCTTTAACATAAACCTCTTCTTCATCTTTGGGACCGTTATCATTCTCTGGACTCTCATCAAATAGCTGTGAAATTTCATCTCCATTACATACCTAGTCTGCCTCTTCCTCCAACTGGGCAGATTCCTCTTCAGGTACATTCTCCTTACTTTGTGGAAAAGGAGCATGATTCAACACCAACACTGGTGAATCATAAGGATTAGATGGTACTATTTCCTTACCGCTTGTGTTATTCTCCACTTCATACTGAAAGATCGAGGCTACTATTTGGAATTCTTGAAAATCTAACTTAGAGTGTTGACTTGTTTTGTGGAGCCTACACCACCCTGATAAAGCAGCCTCAACTAGATATACACCGCTAGGAGGCTTCTCTTGATTAACCGGTTGATTGGCAGATTGATTGAAAGGTTGATTAACTGGTTGATCCAATGGGGTGGGGAATCCTCCATTGTTGGGCCCTGTGTTCTAGGTCCTGTTCTGTCCTGGTTGCTGCCTTCTATCGAATCCTTGTACACCACCTCTGTTAAAGTTCTGACCCGAGGGTTGTCCTTTATCATAGTTATGTCTTCTATCATTATTATACCCTGTGTCATTATTAAATCCCCGAT
Organism: Sequoia sempervirens; assembly: GCA_007258455.2. NCBI lineage: Eukaryota > Viridiplantae > Streptophyta > Pinopsida > Cupressales > Cupressaceae > Sequoia > Sequoia sempervirens. Next base: position 13,450 of record VDFB02283985.1, on the reverse strand, counting down.
CATTGTTGTAACCTCTATCTTAGTTATATCCTCTATCATTATTGTATCCTCTTTCATGACGTTGCCCTCTATCAAAGTTTTGTCTTTATGGATTCTCTCTGTTCTGATTGGACTGCATATTTCTCTGAGCAGCTTGCAACTGACTGTTCTGGTTCCTCAAGTAAGTCACCTCCATATTCAGCTTCTTTATTTGTTCAGACAATTCATCTAGTCTTTCCTTGTCAGGATTACTGTATGGAAGCTGATTCGCGTTATTCTGGGAGTACCCTACTACAACATTAGCATTTAGTGATTGGTTCAAGACTTCAGAATTCTGCAGGTATGAAGGATAACTAGCCTGTGGCTGGGTATGCAGGGGTTGATTCACATTTTTCTGGGGGTAATTAATCATGGATAACACTTGTCCCACAGGAGGTCCTGGGTGAGGGACCAGAGGCAACTGAGGTATCAGATTCATGATTGGAGTATGGTTTGCCAGAGCTTGGTTGAGAGCTGGAACTTGTCCAAGGTGAGCAATGGGTCCTAATGAGGGTAAAGGCCCAGACAAATGTTGCCTTAGATTAGTGCTAACTTTCACAACTTCTGCATATGCATTGAGTAGACTAGCAGGAGGGTTATTACTCCACTTCATAAAGGTAGCTGTCAAACTATCAAGTCCCGCATAATAAACTTCTAAGGCGGTGGGATCATCGACAACATAAGGGGCCTATAGTCTGGTATAAGCACAATGAAACCTATTTTTGAATGACCCTATAGGTTCATTGACCTCCCTCTTCACATTAGTGAACTGACGATAAAGCTCATTAGAACTAATGGGAATTCGAAACTTCTGCAAAAAGGCAGCCTCTAGCTTAGTCCAATGTTGGATAGATCTAGCAGGCAAATGGTTGTACCAATAGAATGCATCTTCCCCTAGTGAATAAGGAAATAATCTACACACTACATCCTCATGGTTTATCCCTCTATCTTTAAGTCCAGTCTGAAAGATCTTGATGTGTTCCTCAGTGGTCCTATTTGGATCATTGACATGGAATTTCGAACAAAAGTGTTCAGGGTTTTTCGACATGACATTGTAAATGGAAAAACTCAATGGAGATGGGTTGGTCATCAAGAAATCTATTGGTGGAGGTGGGGGTGGTAATGGCTGATTTATGACTGGTTGAGGTTGTGGACTGGGGATGTCCTCAGACTCGGATGAACCTGATGAAGACATAGATGATGGAGAGGTGGGAGGTGGGTGGGATGATGATGACTCTCCCATTTTGTTGGTCCTTCTCGACCTAGTGGGGTCTGGTAATTCCTAAAATTCTTCCTCTCTTGGAACATATCTTGTTCTTCTTTTGAATCTCTCAGGAGAGATGACATTCAAAAACCGATCCAGCTTGCTTATTTGAGGCCCTCCTTCTAGCACCAATCCTGTTGATGGTGTTTTCTGCACAACAACAACTCAGAATGAATATAATATCCTATCTCCCTTAAAAGGTAAATCTCTACTAGCAAGCCTCAAGAGATAACCCCAAGGTGTCTAATGTCAGGTCTTGACAATACATAAACAACTCAGTGATAAATGTGAAAATGCTGGTAATCACAATGGGACCTTACTACAATCAAAATACTGAATCAAAATTTATCAGATCTACCAATACGATGATACTTCAATTCTAGATTTAACCCAATAATCAAAGAAATAGCAAAAGATAAGGGGTTTCGAAGGGATTTCTAACTTGATACTAAACCTAAGATCAACAATGAAAATGACCGGCACCCAGAATGGACCAATCCCTCAAAATTGATCTCTACTTGACCCAGATAAATCTGCAATCTTATAGAAACAGTGCAATCTTCGAACGTGTTAAGATTTTCAAATCATGAGAATTCATTCAAACAACCCTATTGCAATTGAAATGAATAAACCCTCACAATCAAACTTAAGCATAAGGAATATGAAAAGTCCAGGCTAACTTTGCAAAGCAACTAACAATCAGTTGGTTTCGAAAAGTATGGATTGAGGGGTTGCTGCAACATTCAAGTATCAAATCACATACATTATTAAATTGAATCTAATCTAAATATTAACCTCCTCAAAGAAATTTTTAAGATGGAAGAACAAGAACCATGCAAGACAAGAGAATACTAGTATGGCACCAAATCACAATGTCATTACTTGTATTCGAATTATCCACTGTAGGAACAATTCTAGCTTTCTATTACAATATTTTCTTGAGAGCAACTACTTTCCAACTTGCCCTAATTGATTCACTTCTAACTATTTATGCTCTATTCTACTTTTATCTTCTAGCTTCTTAACAAGGAACCCTTACAAAAGAGGCGAAATGCCAAATATATAGAAACCCTAGGAAACCCGTCAGCCCAGCAAGAGTTTCATAACATTAATTAGGCACCGCCAGTCAGCCAAGAGAAAGTAAAAATGGAACAAAGGAACACATTAAATGCTCGAACAATGCCCAGGTCAGCTCAGGATTCCCAATGCAGCACGGGCCAATGCAGGGAGCAATAATGGGGAAGAAAAAATCCCGAAGTAGTTGGGCATTAACTGCACTCCCCTTTGTCTCTATTTCAATCCGGCCCCTCATGAACTCTCAAAAGAATCCCATCCAAGTCATCTACTAGTGGAAAAGGAAGAACCCTAAGTCAATTTTTGATGGATGCAATTTTTTCTCTTGAGTGTTTGACCGACTTATCCCAATCCACCTTATATGTCATATATTTATCAATAACTACAAGGTAGGTGGCTGCATCGTCCAACTGGTGCTCAGAAACAAAATCACCATCAAGTGGCGCATAAACATCCTGCCACCAACTTCTCAATTTTTCTAGACTCAAACATTCGGGAGCAATCTTTCTTCGTCCCGTCATAATCTCGAAAAAAACAATGCAACCATTATAGACACCATTTAGGGTATCATCAATTTTCCTTCTTTGATTATAAATCTTTTTCAACACCTTCTACCTAATTTGCAATGTCTCATACCATTCCCAAGGTTCGGTAGCTCTAAAAAAGGGAAGGATCTTGTCACTTACTAATCTATCCTTGGTGTATTCCATGATAGTCCTGGTTTTCTATAGAAGGAGATCAGTGTCTTCCTTATCTTGTGCCCACACCTGCTTTAGCCAATCAATTGTCTTGGCAGTATCTTTCCCTATTGACATGATCTCCTTAATAGCCTCATCACCTTTTATTTGCACCCCTTTCAACCAATTTGCAGTGGCAAGGGTGGAGGCCTTCATCTTTTCTAGCTCGGTGATGGTCTCTTGAGGTAGAGGATTCACAGCAGAGGAAGAAGGGTTAATGGACTGCAGGGGCTTCATCAAATCCTCCAAGCATTTCTTAAGATTCTCAATTTCCCTCTTCAACTCATGCTTGGTCTGCATTTCCTTTCTCAACCTGTCCACGATGACTGCACTAGAACCCTCATAATCTTCAATGTCCTGTTCGACTGACGTAGGCCCCAAGTTGAAAGTCTGAATATTGTAATCCTTTCCAACCACATCATCTCTATTTTTACCCGGAGCAGGGGTGGCAATATGAACAACTTTGTTGTAAGCCTCATCTCTTTCAACCCTCAAGATCACTCTGGCCTTCTTTTGACCTTTTTCTTTTCTAGTCCTAGCTAGGAGCACATCCCAATTCGGTGGTGCATCTTCCACCACTACTTGATTCCTTTTTATTTCTCTGTCAAGCCATTCTGGAACAACAGGCTCCAACTACACTTGGCTCTGCCCTACTCCTTGTTGATCTCCTACTATCTCCTCTCCCAAATTCTATTTCTCAGGAGTCTTATCCTTATTCCTTTTCTCTTCAATGTGTTCCTCCTCATGCTTAGGTGATGGGATATTTTCTGCCTCTTCTTCCCTTGGAGGAGATTCAACTTCTTTAGTTGTGACTGGCGATCTTGCATATGCAACCAAGGGAGATTGCATTACCTTTTCAACCTCGGCCTCTGCACTGTAAAGTTCTCCTTCATGGAACTCTTCCCCTTCAGTATCCGGGTGATCCTTAATATTTCCGGTCTCACTAGTTTTTCCTTGAGCTTCATGAGCGGAAGGCACATCACTATGCTGCTCCTCAAGAGAAACCACCGGAGGGAAATCTGCCTCAAGCACACTTTCCCTGGGAGAAGGAGTCCTATACCTCCTTGTATATACCTTAGACTTCTCCCCTGAACTTTCAACGTTTACCATTGGTGCGGGTATTTCTTCCCCTCCAACCTTGGAGCTAGTCTTCTTTGATAATTTTATGATTCTTCTCCTCTTGGACACCGGTACATCAACCTTCGGATTCTGCTCCCTTGTTTCCTTCTGTTCAGACTTCTTAGTTCTCATCCTCTTCTTGGCCTTTGGATTTTTCTATTTTTCTACCTCTTGGGCCTCTGCTTCTTGAATACCTTTTATCTTGATTTTGAAAGGAGAATCCAACTTACCCTTGCCCTTAGGATCTTGCTCGGTAGATTCTTCAGAGGTGGAGAGGGGATCCAAATCTCCCATTAGCGCATAGGTGCATTGTACACCATTATTTTCCAGCTCCCATAGCTTATGCCTTAGCCACATCCTAGTAAATTTGATAACTGGATCATTTAATTGCTTCAATTCTATTTTATCCTCCTCTAACCAGTCCACATCACCAATTGGTTTGTCTTTTATGGCCTCATAAGCATGATCCTGGATCAAGTTTCCATCATTCTCCAATTGATCAGGAACTGCCTTCATATTATACAATCGAACTGACTCAATTGGAAGCCAAGAGAATTTACTCTTTCTGATCTCATACTCATCACCATAGTTGGCCTAGTAGTCCTCCAAGTTCACCTTATGGCTATATTCCCTACTGGCCTTCTTATGGGCTTCTCCTGTAATATCAAACCTTGATCTCTTAGAATGAAAAGATAGACCGAAGGTACTCATTTCTTCCTCTGAAGCCTAGGAAAAAATAATGGAAGGACATGCCTCTCCAGTGCCAATCCTTAGGGGAAAATCTCCACCAAATCCCTTCTTGTGCTAGTCTTTGTTGACAATGGCATCAAAGTCACAAATCTGTTTAGTTACTTCCAACAATATAATGTGATCAGTGGGATACCTTGGAAGTTTGTATGGCCCCCCCTGGTAGCCATCAATCCGAATGTAGGAGAAGGTTGGGAATTGTATAAACCATGCCCCATACCTCCTGATGAGCTCCTTGGCTTGATTTGAAATTTTGACATGCTCGGCCTCCTGAAGCATTCTGGTGATATACATGGTAAATACATCATTTTCCCTCCTATAGTTTGAACTTCCCAAATGCAATTGAGGGAAGACTTCATAAATAACATCTTGTCCAAAAATTCCCTTTGTATCCAATCCTTTGTAGGGATGGAATCTTGCAAGTGCATAGACCAAATATGAAGTCATTGTGAAAGTCTTGGTCTGCAACACACTGGATAACTATTCATGGAGTAGTTTGCTAATTAGACCAGCCCAATGATAATCGATCAATTCCTGCTCCATCCTCACAATGGCATGGCACATCCAATTCTCAAATACTCCTTCATTCCTCAATCCAGCCACCCTGCTGAGTAATGTAATTGCATCATAGTACCCCTTCTTGAATTTTGCTTTGAATAGCTGCTTGGGCAGTTTGGAATAGTGTGACTTAGGCTTTTCCAGCCAAGAATTGATGAATTGCTGAGATTTCATAGTCTTCTCTTTGTAGAACTCCTTGGCGGACCCCATGCGGAATGCCACCACGTGAGATCTGTCTGGCATATCAAAAGTCTGAGCAATAGAGACAGGGTTGAGGTTTGCAATCACTCTCCCTTGAGGACTGATAATCTTTTGTGTACCTTGGTCATAATGTCCGGCGCACTCGAGGAAAAGCTCATAACATTACATCGTTGAAGGGAAACCAACCACATGTGCCAAACCTGACTCTTTCATTCTTCTGGCCACCAAAGGAAGATCTTTAGCCGCCATTCTTTCTTTGAACTCTTCATAGTCCCATTGTCCAATGTTCGTATTAGTCACCTCTGACCAGACATAAGTGACTTTTCTCTCAGGAACCTTGCTCTTAATGTCCAACCTAACCTTCTCTGCCTCCAACATTGAAGATCCAGTTGCTGCTTTGCTAGATTCAGCCTGCACTCAACAAGAAAATCACAAAAAAAACCACAAGAGAGCAAGGTTAATCCAATATTAATTGATCAATTCCTCGTTAGAATGCATCTCATGTCGTTAGAGTGTTACTAATTCTCATATGAGATGATCACAACAAATTTTGGGTTTCAAAACCATCCGCGAAATATAAGCTAGAGAGGAATTTTGAGAAATTCCAGACTAATTGGATTCCAACGGAAAAAACCAGGAAACACCTACTCAACCATTAAACCTAATCATGATCAATCAATAAAATTCATGGGAAATCCAAACATGACATGAAATAATCATCAAATGTATCATAAATCATAAAAAAATTCAATTATCTCACGTTCCTTTATATTTCATCATGTTTCGGGAAAATCTGTGAGGAACGGATTTTAGCGAAAAACGAGCCACATTGCAGACTTCGAAAAATCAGGGAGACGCCAGATTTCAGAGAAGTCCAGACCTGATGGAAATCCGTGGATAAACCAAAACTCCAAACCAATGTAGATTCTGGGAACGAAGGTTTCGACAAGAGTCAGTCATCTCGCTGAGAAGTCTTGGCGACTTCCGGGAGGTCACGCCGAGGGATGTCATCGGAAGAGGCTTCGCCAAGACCTGGTGGTTTTGGTGTAACGTCCCACCGACCAGTGATATAGAAAATACGTCGATATGACCAAAGGGTAGTCGGGGTAAGGTCCTGGCAAATCTCTTGTGTCTCACCAACTTTCGGGGTCCAAGCAAACACTTCGGCTAGACTAAATTTTTTCGATATGAGGTCTCAGCGAAGCTGCGGTGTCTTAGTGACTAGCGATAGGTTTTGAATTTGGCCAGAGGTCCTGCCGACAACATGTGGTCTGCCCGGCTTTTGAGGTCTAAGGAAACACTTCAGACAGACTGAAGTTTTTCGATATGAGGTCTTAGCGAAGCTGCGGTGTCTCAGCAACTAGCGATAGGTTTTGAATTCGGCCAGAGGTCCTGCCGACAACATGTGGTCTCCCTGAAAGGAGATCTGAGCTCGCCAAGAAAGGAAGGTTTCGCCATGAGGTCCTGGCGACTGTTGGTAGTCTCGCTGAAAGTGAAGGTCTCGGCAAGAGATGTGAGCTCGCTAAAAGGTCCCAGTGAAGCAAATGAACATCGGTATAACTAATGGAGCCCACTATGACCTCTTGCCGACTAGGGCTTGTCTTGCCGATGGTGTATAAGGAAATGCATGTTGATGAGAGACTTTATTTCGGGGTGAGGTCTCGGCGATCAAATATGAAATTAGGAAGGCTCCTTGGTGAAATACAGGGTGATCGATATGACATCCCCCCGATTGTGAAGGGTCACAACGAAGAAAATTTGGAAGGGACGGATAGTCACGATTTTACTCAGACGCGAAATCAATCATGAATTTCAAAAGTTCAACTCAGAACAAGTCAGGCATGGACCTTTCATAGATTTTCTTTACATTCTAGGTCAATTTTAAGATGAAATAACCTGACATGGCATTGCCCTATGTTTCAAACCCTATTCATCTGCCATTGTCGCACAGGCCAGCTCTGAATTCAGTTGTTTCAACTGCTAAGTCATTACTAGGGTTTACTAAATACTCTCAGGAAAGATTCATCAAAATGCAGGTAGACAAATGAGCTCAAAACTCACCCAGGAGATGACAAGTGACACAATACTGAACAACCCTAGCATGAAATGATCAAATACGCAGGAATTTGAATCCCACAGGCTCTCATAATATCAATGTGCCATACATAATTTTCAATCAAAGGTAGGGCAAGCAAACACATACCATTATGAAGCAGAAATCAATCTTAGAAGCAGTAAACGCGAAGTCCAATGGAGTCCACAAAGAACAGATGTAGGAATGCATAAGAAATTGCTACCAAATCGATCAATTCGCCCAAATGCCTCAAAATGAAGTCAATCAATCACAAGAAAGCACTCTTTAGCTCAGACGATGACAAATAGTAAGCATAATGGCACAAAAGATCCCAGAAACCAAGTCAAATACATCCTTCAAGGCATGCATGAAGCCATTAATGCAATCGATAGGATAGTCAGGAAACCCAGAAAGCCGACAACAGGGTGGAATCAAGGAAAGTCCGGCACACGTAGAAATCCACAAATACTGAAAATCCTCGAACAACAAGGTCCAGCTAGAGTCCAAGTGGGATCTGGGAAAATCCGACCAGGGTGGAAAATCCTGAATCTGAGTAAAAGCCCAAAATTCATCCAAAACTTTAGGATTTTCAATGAATAACTTGGGGAAACACTTAGGCATTCAAAATAAACATTTAAGCACATACCTAAGTAATACAAAACCTCAAAATGAAAGGGCCAAGATGCCAAAACCAAAGCGAAAGAGGGTCCCTGCTTTTAGCGGGGCGTGTGTGCGAAAATTGCACAAGTGGGAGAGGGTGGGAGAGATCCTCTAAACTATTTATCCCACTCAAGTCTACCTTGCTCAGTTTGACACTTAGAGTCTGTGGAATTGTATCTCTTTGAGGGGATGGCATACCTTTCCTTATTTCATTTTTGTAACAAGAATTTCTTCATTAGATTCATCAACAAGGTAATCTACAGGGCCAATTGATTCAACCCTCTACTTTTTCATTGGTGGCTCCTTAGGAGGAGATGATCCTCTAGGAGGGGAATCCAACTCAATTATTTTGGGTATGGAAGAATTTGGTGGTGACAATGGTGGTATTTTTTGTTGGGGAGAAGGCTCCCTTGACTCCTCTGATTGTGTACGAGTGGAAATGGTTAATTGTTTCCTCACAATGCTCTTTTTCCTTGCATAAATGTGTACCTTCTTGGGAGGCTGGTAGATTGGTCTTTCTTCAGTCATAGGGGTTTTCCCCTTATCATGCTCTTCAATTACCACAACTTTTCCCTTATCTTGCACCACTCTTTCCTCTTTCAAAGTTGTAACAACTTTGTCAAAATTTTGTATAATTGTTTCCACTTTTAAAATCGCATCCTCAATATTAGACAAAACTGTAAATTGAGGGTCTTTCACTCTCATTTCTCTTTACAACTTCTCAAAAAAAATCCATTTTCTCATCATATCCTCCTATTTCTAAAAGTAAAAAAAAAATCTTATGTCTTCAGGGAATGAAAAGGAATGAACAAACTTCCCTCCTCTTATTATATCCAACAACGAATCCATAAAACCCTCTAGATCGTAGCTTCTATATGCTTGATGTTTCATTCCATAGGGCTTGAGATGCTCAAGAAGCTTCTTCCATCCATCATTTATCATAAAAAAATTAGAGAATACTGTGTAGGAAGGGGAAAAGGTTCCTTTCCTCAAATCAAACAAGTAGTTATCCTGTACATCACCCAACTTCCAAAAAACATCAAGGAAACCAATCCTTAGTGGCACATCTCGTTTTCCTTGTTCCATTTACTCTAATAATTGTCCAATCCTGATAAGGGATTACATCTCCCCAATTATGATTAATTTTTAAATCAGGCCTCCTTTCTACTAGCCTCAAGAAATCATGCAATTCAAGTGGAATCCTTGGCATATCCACAATCAGATTTGGAGGAAAATATGTTTTTGGAAAGCACAAAATTGGTTTTCTACTCATGCTTATCTAACAATGGATTCCATGATTGAACTGGCATCTCTATACCATCCACCATTCTTTTCAACTCCATATCCTTTCCAAATAAATCTACACCCTTGTATAAGAACATGTGCATAAACAAAGAATACCACCTGAATCTTACTGGTGTTTCCCCATTCTTCAATGCTACCAAGAATTTGTGTATCTCTTCTAACAAGTATGTAGAAAAATAATACAAGGTGTTGATGATGGGGTGTTAGATATTGGCAGCCATATACATTGGTGCAATAGGTAGGCTTGAGGATGGATTATACCCTAGAATCTGACATAGGGAATAAAATGTTTTTTGAAAGTAGAGGATAAAGTACTTGATTGGAAAGGGTTTCCTATTAGATGGTCCAAGTATAATTCTACCTTTTCCCTTTCATGTTGATTCCAAAAAGTGAGCTAGTACTGAGACCTTAAAAGTAGGTCTCACCTTCTCATACTCTTCCTTTAGTTTCTTGTCATCAATCACTTCCATCTCTCTATTCCATTTGTTTAACTTGAAGACTTTTTCAATCTCCTCCTTTGTGACCCGAACCATCTCCTACCTAGAATGAGTTCTAACTACCCTAACCATGAGATCATAATTGGTAGCAACAACCTTGAGAAGTTCAATGCCCAAATACATGTTGGGGACAACCAATTTATCCATATCCAACCTCCATGGGTTGCATATTAGAATGTGAGCATGTATGTTACAATACCAACTCTAGAAGAGTGACCACTCAGTGTATAGTAGTGTAGCATCTTTGATGGTATATTATCTGTTGATAATACCATCTTTAACCCCAGTGCCATGAAAAAAAATTTCCCTATATGTTGCTCACTTGTTGAGGGTGGTAATTAGTCAATAAAATCTTGGGCTAGAGGCCTCTTTTTTGGTTTAGAACTAGGAAGCTAGACTTTGGGTGCCATTTCTAATGAGTAATTTGACCTAGGGCTTCACTAGTTTAGGCTAGGGCCTTTAGGTTTCATGTGGAGACTTGACGCAAAGAGTGACTAAATTCACAAATTTACATCAATCTAGATGAACTTCAAACCTTAAAAGAATCCCTAATTGAAATTCAAATGACAACTATTGCAATTGAATGAAAACCTAAGTAATTTCTAGCTCAAGAGGTATGAATTTTACTTACTAGTTCAACAACATGAAAAATCCTCACTTGAAGATTCCCAAAACTCGAAATGCATTACAACAATTCTTGGATTCCTTACAAATACTTTTGTAACAAAAAAAAGCTTTAAATATAACTTTTATGATGAATAAATCCCTCAATTTGACAAAAAAACATCAACTCCATCATTACTGCTCACTTGTGTGAACCAAAACAGCTCTATGATGTCCTTTTTAGTAATTTTGAACATCTTCCATTGATTTCATCATGATCTAGATCGATGTGCAGCTCAGATGGATTCAAAGAAGTTTGAACATTTTTCTTTTCATTGACTCAACATTCACTAGGCCAAAATCTCACCATGTGTGCATCCTTTTCATGGGCTTCGTGGCCCCACCACACTTTATAAGCTGTGAGGGAATCCATGTGGCAGCCGCTTGCTAGCCCTCTGGAATCTAAAAGGTTTAGATCCTTTCAAGATCCACACTACCTTTGTACATTGGGAGTTGTAGCAATTGGGGGTGGAATTATCATTTGGAACCTTATTTGCTTTGTCAAAAGACCCTTGAGAGTATTATCGGAGGATTCTTTGAATGGCTTTAGTATCTCCATGGTATTTTGTGACACTTCTTCATTCTTCTCAACCTCATAATCTTCTTTATTCTCTTCTTCCTCTTCTTCATTGGAGGGATTTTTCTTTTTCTTGTATTTATTTTCATCCTCCTTATTCTCATCATCTTTCTTGTTATCCCTATCTTTTTTTCCTTCTTTTTCTTCTCTATTTTGATTGTCTTCATTTTCATTTTCAATATCTTCATTCTATTTGTCAGGGTGGTCTTCAACACCATCATCAAAATCATTCTTATCATGTTCTTGCTCTTGTCCTACATTCTAGTTTTTATTAGTAGTATTGGTGGTCTTTTTGGTGTCTTTTGAAGGAGTAAAGATCTCTGGGGAAGCATTTGTTTCATCAACCGGTGTTGCTTAGGACACTACATTCTATGTATCATCAATTGATGGATTTTCTTCTCCAATATGATCATCTACATTTTTCTCTTCTAAAGATTCTTTAAAAATAGGTAATTTTTTAATCAAAGGAAGATTTTCCTCTACATTAGTGACCTTTTCTTTAACATGCTCCTTTTCTTGAGCAATACTGGATGATGAAGTAGTTATCATCCCAAACTTTTCTACTATATTTTTTATAGTATTCACTGTTTCTTGTTTCAACTTATCATCTTTTTCCTTTTCTCTCCCCATAAGAATGGTGACCCTTTGCTTTACTCTAAATTCTTTAGTATATACTTCAATCAATGTAGCCTTTTCATCATTAAATAGAGAGGATCCAATTTCCTCTAAGGCATCAGTTTTTATCTTGTCTTCAGCTTCAACAGCTTCATGCCTTCTTTCCACCAAGGCATCCCACACAACTCTATGGACCTTCTTTTTAATGTTACTCATGTCTACATCTAAAATAATAATGTATTGAATGATTGCTTCAATAATTGTTTTCTTTATCTTCTTCATCTACTTATTCATATAACTTCACAATACCTCCTAACAAATCATCATGCTCTAACATGTTACTAACCAAAACATCTAATTTCATTGGAGTATGAGCTCTTATCGAAGGATTTTTTGTCTTCTTCTTATTTTGCTCCAAAGAGCCTTCTTCTAAATTATTTTCCTTCTTCTTAGGCTTCTTATGGATGTGTACAGTGAAAGCCTCCTTTTCTCTTTCTATCTCCTTGGTCCTTAGGACTCACCGACCATTCTAGCTTCTCTAGCTTTTGCTTCCTTGATTTCTTCCTCTATATAACGTTCTTTTCTATCCCATTGCTCTACAATTTTCCTTGTATTCCTTCTAATCTCTAGTTTCTTCAATTCCAAGTGTACCTCAAATTATTTTTCTTCATAAGTTTCATGTCTTGGCAAAGAGGGGTCCTTGGGACTTTTGAGCAACAATCCAACATATCCCTTGACATCATTTTTAGAAACTTCATATCTAAGTCCACGTTGTTCTAAGTTCAACTGCCTTAGTTATACACTCATTTATTGACACAAGGAAAGTAATTTACTTCTCATATTTTTCTACCAATTTTTAGGGAACTCTTTCTCTTTCATGCATGGGTGAAATCATAATACTATGTCTCACTTTTGGGAAATGTTTATTTTTGCCTTAGATAATTAAATATGGATAGAAAAGACCTCCTTAGATCAAACCCCCTTGGTTATAACCCCTCTAGTATTAAATCATACCCACAATGGGTCTCCTTCACACCTATCAAAATGTTGTCAAAAACCCACTTTTTCTTTTTTACCTTTTGAGGGATTAACAATACTCATTGAAAATGGTATTTTGCAAGATTGTATCTCTCAAAACAAGCTTTCCAACAAGTATAGGCTTGATATATTTTCATTTTATCATGTATTTAATTTTTATTTTTTTACTAAACATAGGTTTTTCTCTGAACATCAAGCTCTTTGTTGTGCAAAGGTGGAAAAATAGTAAACCATTGTAAAAAAAATTCAAAAAATACCCATTCCCTAGGTATTGATGTCCTTGTTTCACCAAAAAAATAAAAA
>VDFB02283984.1:0-13740 GCA_007258455.2 Sequoia sempervirens | reverse complement strand
TACTGGTGTTTCCCCATTCTTCAATGCTACCAAGAATTTGTGTATCTCTTCTAACAAGTATGTAGAAAAATAATACAAGGTGTTGATGATGGGGTGTTAGATATTGGCAGCCATATACATTGGTGCAATAGGTAGGCTTGAGGATGGATTATACCCTAGAATCTGACATAGGGAATAAAATGTTTTTTGAAAGTAGAGGATAAAGTACTTGATTGGAAAGGGTTTCCTATTAGATGGTCCAAGTATAATTCTACCTTTTCCCTTTCATGTTGATTCCAAAAAGTGAGCTAGTACTGAGACCTTAAAAGTAGGTCTCACCTTCTCATACTCTTCCTTTAGTTTCTTGTCATCAATCACTTCCATCTCTCTATTCCATTTGTTTAACTTGAAGACTTTTTCAATCTCCTCCTTTGTGACCCGAACCATCTCCTACCTAGAATGAGTTCTAACTACCCTAACCATGAGATCATAATTGGTAGCAACAACCTTGAGAAGTTCAATGCCCAAATACATGTTGGGGACAACCAATTTATCCATATCCAACCTCCATGGGTTGCATATTAGAATGTGAGCATGTATGTTACAATACCAACTCTAGAAGAGTGACCACTCAGTGTATAGTAGTGTAGCATCTTTGATGGTATATTATCTGTTGATAATACCATCTTTAACCCCAGTGCCATGAAAAAAAATTTCCCTATATGTTGCTCACTTGTTGAGGGTGGTAATTAGTCAATAAAATCTTGGGCTAGAGGCCTCTTTTTTGGTTTAGAACTAGGAAGCTAGACTTTGGGTGCCATTTCTAATGAGTAATTTGACCTAGGGCTTCACTAGTTTAGGCTAGGGCCTTTAGGTTTCATGTGGAGACTTGACGCAAAGAGTGACTAAATTCACAAATTTACATCAATCTAGATGAACTTCAAACCTTAAAAGAATCCCTAATTGAAATTCAAATGACAACTATTGCAATTGAATGAAAACCTAAGTAATTTCTAGCTCAAGAGGTATGAATTTTACTTACTAGTTCAACAACATGAAAAATCCTCACTTGAAGATTCCCAAAACTCGAAATGCATTACAACAATTCTTGGATTCCTTACAAATACTTTTGTAACAAAAAAAAGCTTTAAATATAACTTTTATGATGAATAAATCCCTCAATTTGACAAAAAAACATCAACTCCATCATTACTGCTCACTTGTGTGAACCAAAACAGCTCTATGATGTCCTTTTTAGTAATTTTGAACATCTTCCATTGATTTCATCATGATCTAGATCGATGTGCAGCTCAGATGGATTCAAAGAAGTTTGAACATTTTTCTTTTCATTGACTCAACATTCACTAGGCCAAAATCTCACCATGTGTGCATCCTTTTCATGGGATTCGTGGCCCCACCACACTTTATAAGCTGTGAGGGAGTCCATGTGGCAGCCGCTTGCTAGCCCTCTGGAATCTGAAAGGTTTAGATCCTTTCAAGATCCACACTACCTTTGTACATTGGGAGTTGTAGCAATTGGGGGTGGAATTATCATTTGGAACCTTATTTGCTTTGTCAAAAGACCCTTGAGAGTATTATCGGAGGATTCTTTGAATGGATTTAGTATCTCCATGGTATTTTGTGACACTTCTTCATTCTTCTCAACCTCATAATCTTCTTTATTCTCTTCTTCCTCTTCTTCATTGGAGGGATTTTTCTTTTTCTTGTATTTATTTTCATCCTCCTTATTCTCATCATCTTTCTTGTTATCCCTATCTTTTTTTCCTTCTTTTTCTTCTCTATTTTGATTGTCTTCATTTTCATTTTCAATATCTTCATTCTATTTGTCAGGGTGGTCTCCAACACCATCATCAAAATCATTCTTATCATGTTCTTGCTCTTGTCCTACATTCTAGTTTTTATTAGTAGTATTGGTGGTCTTTTCAGTGTCTTTTGAAGGAGTAAAGATCTTTGGGGAAGCATTTGTTTCATCAACCGGTGTTGGTTAGGACACTACATTCTATGTATCATCAATTGATGGATTTTCTTCTCCAGTATGATCATCTACATTTTTCTCTTCTAAAGATTCTTTAAAAATAGGTAAATTTTTAATCAAAGGAATATTTTCCTCTACATTAGTGACCTTTTCTTTAACATGCTCCTTTTCTTGAGCAATACTGGATGATGAAGTAGTTATCATCCCAAACTTTTCTACTATATTTTTTATAGTATTCACTGTTTCTTGTTTCAACTTATCATCTTTTTCCTTTTCTCTCCCCATAAGAATGGTGACCCTTTGCTTTACTCTAAATTCTTTAGTATATACTTCAATCAATGTAGCCTTTTCATCATTAAATAGAGAGGATCCAATTTCCTCTAAGGCATCAGTTTTTATCTTGTCTTCAGCTTCAACAGCTTCATGCCTTCTTTCCACCAAGGCATCCCACACAACTCTATGGACCTTCTTTTTAATGTTACTCATGTCTACATCTAAAATAATAATGTATTGAATGATTGCTTCAATAATTGTTTTCTTTATCTTCTTCATCTACTTATTCATATAACTTCACAATACCTCCTAACAAATCATCATGCTCTAACATGTTACTAACCAAAACATCTAATTTCATTGGAGTATGAGCTCTTATCGAAGGATTTTTTGTCTTCTTCTTATTTTGCTCCAAAGAGCCTTCTTCTAAATTATTTTCCTTCTTCTTAGGCTTCTTATGGATGTGTACAGTGAAAGCCTCCTTTTCTCTTTCTATCTCCTTGGTCCTTAGGACTCACCGACCATTCTAGCTTCTCTAGCTTTGGCTTCCTTGATTTCTTCCTCTATATAACGTTCTTTTCTATCCCATTGCTCTACAATTTTCCTTGTATTCCTTCTAATCTCTAGTTTCTTCAATTCCAAGTGTACCTCAAATTATTTTTCTTCATAAGTTTCATGTCTTAGCAAAGAGGGGTCCTTGGGACTTTTGAGCAACAATCCAACATATCCCTTGACATCATTTTTAGAAACTTCATATCTAAGTCCACATTGTTCTAAGTTCAACTGCCTTAGTTATACACTCATTTATTGACACAAGGAAAGTAATTTACTTCTCATATTTTTCTACCAATTTTTAGGGAACTCTTTCTCTTTCATGCATGGGTGAAATCATAATACTATGTCTCACTTTTGGGAAATGTTTATTTTTTCCTTAGATAATTAAATATGGATAGAAAAGACCTCCTTAGATCAAACCCCCTTGGTTATAACCCCTCTAGTATTAAATCATACCCACAATGGGTCTCCTTCACACCTATCAAAATGTTGTCAAAAGCCTTTTTGCTGCTACCTTTTGAGGGATTAAATAACATCATTTAAAAATTATACTTTTCAAGATTGTAGCCTCGAAATGAGCTTTCTAACAAGTATAGGTTTGATATATTTTCATTTTATCATGTATTTAATTTTTAATTTTTACTAAACATAGGTTTTTACTTTGAACATCAAGCTCTTTGTTGTGCAAAGGTGGAAAAAGCCAAGTAAACATTTGGCAAAGACAAAAGGACATGTCCCTAAGGTATTAGAGTGTCGCTTGTTTGTTTCCCAAAAAGAAAGAATTTGGATTTAGAATGCTCTTTGCAAGAATTTAGGTTTATGTGACACACACATATGTCAAATTATAGTTACAAGCGGCTTTAAAAATTAATTTTTAAAAAATATGCAAAGCAAAAATTATGAAAAAATATCCGCTTTTAGATATTGATGTTGAGAATCCTATATTTCAAGAAGTGGAATTTAAATCCTTTATAGAAAAAAAAATTATGTTGTACAACACAAACATTACTTTCTGAAGAAAAAAAAAATGTCTAAAACCAATTATTAGAGGAGATGTTGAAAGATTCATGATTTATTTTTGGAAAAGTTGAAAAAAAAAATATTTAGAATCTACACACAAATTTCCACAAATCATTAGTTCACATCATCTTCAAATTCTTAATGGTTTAGCTACTATAGGTCTTAGAAGATGAAGATTCACTTAAAAATATTGATGTAAATGTCCATCTTGGGCAAAAAGTGAGACACTGTATTGTGATTTCATCCACATGTATTTTTGAAACACTATAAAGGATCCAGTCAAGGAATTATCTTGAGCTTTAAAGTCACCTAAGTTGTGCATGTATTCAAAGATTTGATGTCCCACTAGTCTGCTCCTATCCCATACAATGTCTTTCCTATCAGGAAGCTCTCTCAAAAAGTAAAATAACAAGCACATAACCAGGGTTCTAAATTTAAATGCATACTTCTCTCTAGTTTGCTTCAAGTTTTCAAGAAGTTGTTTCCACAATAACTCACACAAATCATAAGCTTTTCCATTCACAACCATTTTGTGTGCAACATAAATAACAATTGCAGGAACTAAATTCTCCCTATTTGTAAAGTAAATCTTGTGACCTATCATTATTGAAGCATACTTTATAGCAGGATTTGTGATAGGTTTTGTTGTCAAATCCCTCCTGTCAAAGGTGGCACTAGTAATTTTCATAACAACTTCGTTCTTCACATATTTTAGAACCAGTATAGGTCTAGAGTCATATAACCCTCTATCTACCTTGATCACCTCCTTTCTGATTAGTCTAGGAATGTTGGTCCATATAAACTTGTCATGCATTCTACTCAATGCTAGCCTTACATATTTAGCATCCACATCACTACTATAGTTAGGAAACCAATTCCAGATGTCAATCTTCTTTTGCGTTAGGTTGATGTATTCAGGTTTCACCAAGAAATCATCTCCAGTCAGCTCATTAGACCATAGATATTTAATTATTTTGTGATTATATTCTTCCAATTTACCATGTATGTAATCCCTAGTGTTCTTTGTCTGTAAAACCCTATAAGGAATCTTTGAAAATGCATCGTCGGGGTCGTTATCAAATATTTTCATTAAATACCTCTTAAATTTTGGTTTGGGTCTCTTAGTGACGTTGAAAACCATTGGGGTAGCCATTATAACTTAAATTAAAACTCAAATGCTAATGAAATCACTTCTATTTCAAACCCACAAAGCACAAATAGCTTCAAATACCTTTTATGTGCACAAAAAGATCTAGGGTTTCCACCAAATTGTTTTGAATTTCCTTCAAAACTTCTTTCATTTCGCTCTGCTTTGTTCAAATGCAAAAATGTGATTAAAAGCAACTTAGAAACTCACTTTATGCCTTTCTGATTTGCCCTAATTTTGCATTGAATGATTCAATTTCCAAAAAGTTGATAAACCCTTCACTAATACACTGTAAACCCTAAAATGCTCCACATTTCTTTAGATTTGCATATTTTATATCAATTTCTTTTCCAAGATTGGTTTTTTTCATATCGCTTCAAGTGTTCTTTAAATATTTCAGAGGTGGGACTCCTCATGCTGATGTTTTTTCAATCGTGTTTGTTTTCGAGTTCATTTGAGACGGGAGGACCTGAATACATGGCTGATTCATCTTTCTCAAGTTTCTTTAACCGCAAATCTTCTACTCGTCCATGGCCTTGGGTAGGGACAAATTTCTTCACGGTTGTTCCTGCTTGCAGGATTAATGCTGCTTAATATTCTGCTTAAATAATGAGATATGTCCAAAGTTGTTTTAATGAATAAGCAAAGGTTAGGACCACACGATCCCTTACAAACAACGAAATTTGGGCTTATTAAAACCGGACCAAAACAACAAAAAGAGGAGACAGCTCAAAGGAAACAACAAAGGTCTCATGAACACCTTTGAACGTACCTAAATTTGAACGCAATAGGAAGATAGAGACCAAAATTATCTAGAATGTATAATAATAGCAAACCTACTATTATAAAACCATAGATAAGGCAGAAAATGCCTGCTAATAATGTCCAAAATACCAAATACCATCAAAGCAATGATCAACAAAATATAGATCAAGTTCAGGATTTTAGAGCTAGTATCAAACTTAAACATAACAAGAGAGTCAAAAAAAAAAAAAAACTTTGCCATAGAACCAAAAAGTAGAAACTAGATAACAAATTATTAAGACTCCTCGATAAGGCTCCATATCTTATTCAATTCTTCCACTGTTCCATCAATGCTATCCTTATCTTCCATAGCCCCAGACCACTCCACTTCATCATGCTTTCCTTTTTTTTCTACTACTTAGTGATCTTACCCTGTCCATAAATGGTTCCCATAATAGCTCTTTTCATAATTCCCTTGATCACTATGCAAACATTCTTAATGGCACCCTCAATGGCTTGGAATCTGGTAGAATTATCTTCCTTCTACATCATTTTCTCAACTTTTTCCATTCTTTCCACGAGCATTTCAACAATCATCTTTTCTATACCCAATTTTTCCTCCACCAATGTTTCAAAGTTAAGAGGGTGTAAGGTAGTAGTGACTATAGCCTCTAGATCAATTGGGGTATCACTTATATCCTTCTTTTATTTGTTAGGTCTCAGGCTTATACCCTCCACCTCACCATGCTCCATCACCCAATGAGAGTTGTCCTCTTCCTGACTAGATTTCTCAACATCTTCAGAAGTTCAAACTTCCTCCTCCTCTGAATGCCCAATTTATCTAAGACTGTCTGAGACATACTCCTCCTTAGAGGAGGCTTTCGACGGTTCCATGGTGACCTTTTTCCCCTTCTTCTCAGAATCTGATAAATCAAAACTCTTCTTATCCTTAGAACTATTATTTTTTCTTTCTTGTTTCTTTTCCTTTAGAAGAAGCTAAGGCCAAATGTGTAGACCTACAACTAGCTAGGGGATTAGAACCAATATCAGGGCTTATTTCTTTATCATCTTGTATGGTAATCATAGGAGTAATAGGAGTATTAGGATTTTTCTCTTTGATAATCACTTTTCTTTTCTTTGTACCCCCAGGAGACGTGGGGGGGAGGAATTTCATTTTTTTTTGGGTGATTTTTAGAAGGTTAGTCCATGAGGGTTCCACAATCTTAGGGGAAGTGATCTTGTGCTTCTTAGTTTTATTTTCTAGGGTATGTGGGCGACTTTCAATTGCTTTAAATTTCTTTCTAAAAGATTTTAGGAGTTTGATTTACCCACTCGGCGATTAAGAGGAAGACATTCTTCAGGGGTGGTGGCCAGAAACATATATTATGAATATCCTAAATTAAAAGCAGATTTGGGAAGTTGGCCCCATTGTAAGACTCTTAGAGAGAATGACAAGAAAAAACATTGCAATTTATCCAGCGCCTGTACCCTTGTAATACAGAGTTTTTTGCAACTATAGCATCTAACCTTTCCTTACCATGCAGCTCCATTGTCACGATCTACACCTAGTTGCCTTATATCAAACCGTATATACGCAATTAACGTTGAAATATTTGAAATGTTCTACCTGTCTATTCATCATCCCGATTTTTGCATTTAAAAGCTCTATGTCAATTTCTCTTTGCATGCAAAACGGTATGTGCGGAAAGGATCATATTTTTGATTCATTCATTATACATTTTATTGCCTTTAATGTCCAATTATTCCTTGAAAAGGTACCATTCAAAGATGGAGTACCTTTGAGTATTTGGTTGCCGATGAGGGTCTGCATGTATTTATGAATTGTTTTCCGAAATTTCCTTGAGTCTTCTTTTTGAGTGTCAACTGCTTTTTTAGGGAGTTTGATTTTCCTTTGATCTTTCTCTGCTATAAATTCTGACCGCTTTATGTAGATGGTTTATCTTTTCTAATTAGTTAGCCAAGCATTGTAGTATACCATTTTGAATTGTCCTCACCAGACCACTTAACACAGATAAAGTCTTCGAGTTACCGCTACTTGATTTAGTCGCGTTCATACATCTTGGCGTTCGAAATCGCAATTCTTTTCTTTTCTTCCTTGCTTTCATTTTTAATTTGATGTATTTAATTTTCTTTTCTTTAATTTGTTTGTTAGGCTTATCTATATCTTTCTTTGAATTTCTTGATTTTTTCTCTCAATTTTTTGATGCATTCATTGGCTTCGTCTAGGTTTTCCTTTATATTTTTGTTTTCACCTTCAACTTTGTCAAGATCTTCAAGAGTAACTTGGAGTTATTTTTTATGATTCATACAATCACTTTCAATAGTAAGATCTAAAAAATCTTTAGCAACCATGTGTTCAATCTCCAAGATCTTCCTCAAGCTGTTAGGCTTCTTAAAATGAACTAGGCTCTAATACCAATTGTTGAACACCCGAAATACTGAGAGGGGGGTGAATCAATATTCTATTTAACCATTTTATCATAAACCATCCAATTAACAAAACATATCTAACTACAACTATGAATGAAAACATGAAAGAACCACAAGATCACTTGACACATGAACAACATGATTTTTACGTGGAAAACCCAAAAAGGGAAAAACCACGATGAGGATTGGATCATAATATATTAATCGATTATAAGATAATACAGAGGCTCACTACCAAGACAAATTGTCCAATAAGGCTCACAACTAGAGATAGATACAAAACATAAATGGCTACATAGTTAGAATGTGAGCTGATACAAAATGCACCTTCCTTGTGCTAGATTTAGTTCCTTTGAAGCTTTGAATACAAAATACTGCTCTACTTTACAATCGATCAACATTCATAATAATTCAACTATTATTTGAATCACACACATACAAATTTGCATGTTCGCATCATATCATTTATCATCTCACATATCATATCATATCATGTCATCCTACAACTCAAAAATGTCTCACATATATACCCAATACATCCACATACATCAATTAGGTTGGCCTAATTAGATGTAGCCCTATTTTAAATCAAAATTGTCTTGTCGGCTCCATACTTAAATCAAAAACATCTTCGCACTCAAACCAAATGTGCAACACTTAATTTAGGTTGGCATGGATCTAAAATAGATCTCATTAACATTTTCAATACATATTTATTCTCCACAACATATATCAAGCATTAGGTTGGCTAGGAGTTAGACCTAATCACAAAATAAGCCAACTAATCACCACCAATGATCCATTTGATCATACAAACACGTTCCATCTAGAATATATAGTGTAATGACACCTATAAACAATCTCCCAAAATTGCAAGGTCTGATTCCAATCACCGAAGGAATGTAGACCAGATTACACTTACTTGTTTACACTATATAAAGCCAAAATTGAATGTCGAACTACTATCATTTATAACTTTCAAACTATAGATCCAAAACAGTTGAAATCTTGATCATCGATGCACATAATAGTCAGGAATAACATAGTATATCCTTATAAGCAAACCTTATTACATGAGTGATTTCGAACCAAAATACCGGATTAACATATCTCCATTCTTGTTCACTGGATTAGAGTAGATATCAACAATCAATGTTGGCATCAATGACAACACATTAAAAGGGTTCCTTCTTCATTCTTTCAACAAATTCCTCATTCAAACCCTTCTATTTTTTATTAAGGATATGTTTGCTTCCTCTACTATTTCCTTGTACAATGTTGTAGATCTAGGAGTGAATGGTACGAGTCAAACATGTACACTTAATTAAATGACATTACATTCCACCTAATTCCTCTAAGAATCACTACATTTGCATTCATAAGAATGTTGTTCCCTATATTCTTTTGTCCAATATCTTATATCATTGTAGTCATAAGATCCTTCTCCTATACTATTTAACCAAAGTTGAAAACTTTATTTCTCTCTAAGAGGCACATTGACTTGCATGTGATGGCCACTTTAATTATCAATGATAAGTCCAAAACATTCTCCAAATTAGATACTATTAGAAAAATATGGATCATGAATCCCATGGTTTTTTTTAATAAATGTACCCAATGCCAACAACATGGTAATCATATTCATGCTCCCACATAGGAAGTACAACCCATCGCTCCCCTTTACCCTTTTATGTGTTTGGGGTTTAAATATGATTGGTAAGATATTCCTACCTACTTTTGAGTTAAAAATGTTTATTATGACTACTTTAAATTAATTCTTTAATTTGGTGCAAGTCATTCCTTTTAGATCAACCGTTGTTAAGGTTATCCATCATTTTCTCATGGGTAAAAGCATTTCTTTATTTGGTGTTCCTTCTTTGTTTATTTTTGATAAATTATTTCTCATTTAATAACTAAGATGTACATGATTCCTTAATAAATTTCATATTCAAAATCACTTCCTCGCACCATATTACCCATAGTCTAATTATCAAATTCAAGATTACATTAAGATAATTGAGAATATCTTGCATAAAACTATGAATCAACATGGTAAAGTTTGGCATACTCAATGCTTTTTGGGCCTATCATAGAAGGATTCATACTCACATTGGCACAACTTCTTATTCTCTTGTGTATGATACAAAATATATCATGCTAGTAGAACTCAAGATTTCTTCTATTATTATATTGTTCTTAGGGATCATTGATAATATCACATATCACAAACATCAAATGCAAGAGTTGGAAATTCTTGATGAGTACCATGTGAATTCTTTGGAAGATCTTTAGGCTTACCAAAAGTAACTCATACATGCACATAAGTGATGTGTTCTTCATCACTCTTTTTAAATTGGTGACCTTGTCCTTCATGAAAATTAATATAATACTAATACAAGAGGGTATTAAAAGCAAGTTTAGTCCCAATTTTCTTGGGCCCTATGTCATTCATTATATTGATGCTTAGATGCTTATGGCCATTCTACCATGGATGAAAACCCTTGAAAGAACATCTTAATGATTCCCATCCTCATTGATTTTATGTATAAATTTTCCCAACCCATGTTCTAGATTTCATTCCATTTATTTTTACTTTTCTCACATCATGCATAATATCCTTCCTCTTTCTTATTTGGATGATGTAATTCAAACATATCTTTTATATTAACTATGTTGTATATATTTTTCATTCTTTAAGAGTGATTCATTTTTTTATGTTTCACAATTTCTCCATCTATATTATTCAACACTCCTCTCTTTTATACATATTTTCCATATATATTCTTTCCTATTTCCCATAATGATTTTGGTCATCACATTTGGATACAATCTTATGTGTTTCATCTGTATATGTCATGATAATCTTTTTATAACCTCATAGTGCCACCCTTGATGACATTTATTTATAATAAAAAATTCTTCCCTACATTAAATTTTTATCACCCCTTATTCCAAAAAAAATTCTACTATCTTCCTCATAAAACACCTTCCCATAAACAAATCAAGCATCATCACTTAACTGAATGAATAGGAGACAATGAAGGTAGAGCATTCCCATGTAATGGAACCATCAATCCTTGATGTTTGCTTAGGCGAGAGACTAGGCAATTGGATCAATGTTAGCCGTTGTAGCTTATGCTTCCAACATTAGGTGGTGGTGGATATGTGTTTGGTTGTTGAATAGAGATAATAGAGTGTGAGAATGCATGTTACCTACTCTTAGATGTGATCATTACCAAGCATAAACCCTATATATTACATTCTATCCTTGCAGCATTTTCTCTTAGTGTCATCTTCTCTCTCTCAATCCTGCAAACACAACCACCAAGAATTAGACTTATGGATTCTGTACAATAACATATGTCCATATACCATGGAGTCTCTCTAACTAACATATTATTTCCTCCACTTAGAGGTAGGTCACATCTTTCTCAAATTGGTCCACTTTGATCTACAAACTACCCTTTTTGGCTTGTATGGCATCTTGCTCTATTTGTGTCTTAATTAATTAAGTACAAGACCTTGTACCTCTACCACAAGTCTCATCTCTAGTCATCAAAACTCTCACAAAATTTGATCCTAATCTAGTTAAAGCTCCCCTAACTCTTGATACAATTGATCTCTCTCATCAACTAAAATCATGGTCTCCAATGTGATCTAATCATGCTAAACTAAATCCATGTCTTCACCCATATGAAAATTGATAGGAAATAACTTGATAGTTGAATCTAGAGAAGAGTTGTATCATAATCATCATATGTAGCTCATAGTCATACTATAGGCTAAAAGATCTCAATGTGTTAGCTCCTAGTCTTGATTAGCTAGTGGAAATTCCACACCCCATTCTTTAAGGTCAATTTCCTCCACATAAAAATTGTTGCACATGAAAAGAGAAAAATAATTAATAACCATAATCATAAAATTTCTAAAAAGCTACATCAATTAGTTCTAATCTAAACATATAGAGATATGCAACATGCTATAAAAGTCTCATATAATTGGGTTACCTAGCTACTAGATTGAATCTATACAAGCTCTCAAAGGAGCCATGGATATAGACATAGACCCTATGAAAGGAGTGGAGGTGTGGAAAATGCTACCTACACTAATCAATGAGGAGAGGTATGTCCAAATAATATTAATCTTCATAGTTATAGAAAACAATACATAATAAAGTAACCACGACAAAAAATTTACATAGGGGAAACTCTTTAAGGAGAGAAACTCCACACTATAAAATCAAGACCAATTATTTTATTTAGCAATAACATGGTTACAATATAGTTTCTAGGCTATGCCTCTATAAGATTATTTCCAACACATTAATATGGAGTAAATTCAATAGTATAATAGTACCTACAAAATAACCATAATAAACTCCATCTTCAAGCATTAATAAATAGATGAAGTACAAACTAAGAACCATAAAATGGTTTTGTAAAACCATGTACAATCTCAAAGGAGGTATGGTTCCCAAATCCCATAGCACAAATTCCAATGCACCCCTTGGTCTTGGTCTTCTAGACTAGTTTTGACATACTCCTTACACATTGTCATTTTTCCATTACTTGATATATTTGACCACTCAACATTGGGTGCCCCAATTTGGACCCATTATGCATTCAAAGATGGTTAATGATATGTGGCATAGGGCTATTATAATTCCCATCAAGATTCTAATGCAAATTTCTATAATCATGCTCTTATGCATCATAAAAATCTATCATAAGTAATTCCTAGAAGACAATGTAATAATGACATGTAAATGTTATTACAACTTCTTACACACATTCTAATATGACCAACATGTGGAAAATCACATCACCTCAAAGTGGGAATCCCTACTCTTCATATGAGGATAAATAAGAAATAAATACATATAATTAATAAATATGAACATTGAGAACACAAGGTTGAGATACATTTTCCCATCTTTCTCCCACTTGTCAAAAACCTTGCAAAAATAAATTGGGAAAACCAACACTATCATCTAATTGATAGGAGCCAAGAGGCCCATAGACTCATGACACCACTAGAACTTTTCTATGTTCAACATCTTCATCAATGTATTTGCAACATTTTACAAAGATTCAATTTCTCTAGCATTACTCTTTCATCCTCTACATTGTCCAAAAAGAAATGGTACCAGAAATCAATATGCTTATCCTCACATTAAATATTGGGTTCTTTGGTAGACATATGACACTCTCATTGCCATGTCTGATAATCACCTTGTAGTCAAAACTAATTTTATAGTGTATTTTGGGTCTCTCTCTTGAGGAAGCGCTAGAGCTTATTTTGGATCTCACTCTCACTTTGGAGAACACTCTAGAGCTCACTTTAAAGGACACTTCAAAGCTCACTCTAGAACATAATCTATGTAACTGGATGGCCTCCTTACATGAATGAGTAGTTTCCATGTACTCATCCTTACTATTGGATAAAGTAGTGATAACTTTCCACTTACATATCCAACTAATAACACCTTTAGAAAAGGTGAATGAATAATCACTAGTGGATCTCTTGTTGTCAATGTTTGCTACTCATTTTAAATCCACAAATCCATGAATATTCA
>VDFB02283983.1:0-12854 GCA_007258455.2 Sequoia sempervirens | reverse complement strand
GTACTTATAACTTCCTGGATTGTAATTGTTGTCTTATTAGGTTCAACTACTCTAGTTGTTCGAGACCCACAAATCATTTGGAATAGAGCTCAAAATTTTGTGGAATATGTTCTCGAATTTGTTCAGGACTTGGCTAGAACTCAGATTGGTGAAGAAGAATATGGTCCCTGGGTTTCTTTTATAGGGACTCTGTTTCTATTTATCTTTGTTTCTAACTGGGCAGGTGCTCTTTTTCCTTGGGGAATTTTAAAATTACCTCATGGGGAATTGGCCGCACCTACAAATGATATTAATACTACAGTAGCTCTAGCTTTGCTCACATCAGTAGCTTATTTTTATGTAGGTTTTACAAAGAAGGGCTTAGGATCTTTTGGTAAATATATTCAACCAACCCCAATACTTTTACCAATTAACATATTAGAAGATTTTACAAAACCTCTATCACTTAGTTTTTGACTTTTTGGAAATATATTAGCTGACGAATTGGTAGTTGTCGTTCTTGTTTCCTTAGTACCTTTAGTGGTACCTATACCTGTAATGTTCCTAGGATTATTTACAAGTGGTATTCAAGCTCTAATCTTTGCAACTCTAGCCGCAGCTTATATAGGCGAATCCATGGAGGGTCATCATTAATTCAATTAATTGGACTCAGTTTTTTCTAACTTTTCAATTCATATCCATTTTGAATTTAATAAGATTTTATTCAAAAAAATATTTAGGATCACTAATCCCGTCGATAAAATTGATAAATAGAACAATTCATATCTACATAATAAAATGAATAGGTTTACTCATGGGAATTAGTTTAGTAAACTATGTATCCCGGTGTGGAACAATGAATTTTTCGACCTCGAGGGGACACATATACATAGTTTGTATTGTGTCATATATGTATATGCATATATCATCTATATAGACTAATAAATATCTAGATAATTATTTAGATATAACCATAAAAAAAGAGACTATTGTGCAGAATATTTCATTTGATAAATGAATCAACATCTGCCTCTATTTTATCTAAAAAAGAATATAATATCAGGGTAGAGAATTGACCTATTTGGTAATATCATCATTTTTAATACCATTTCGTTGGAGTTTAGTTGTTTCAAAGAAATTGTTCTCTAGTTGAACGTGAACAATCAAATCAATAGATAAAACTATCATATTATCCACCATTTATTAACCTAAGAGGAGATTACCATGAATCCTTTGATTTCTGCTGCTTCCGTTATTGCTGCTGGATTATCCGTAGGCCTTGCTTCTATTGGACCTGGCATTGGTCAAGGCACTGCTGCGGGACAAGCTGTAGAAGGTATTGCGAGACAACCAGAAGCGGAGGGTAAAATACGAGGTACCTTACTGCTAAGTTTAGCTTTTATGGAAGCTTTAACTATTTATGGATTAGTTGTAGCTCTAGCACTTTTATTTGCTAATCCATTTGTTTGATCTCGGAGACCAAAATACGTACCCTTTGGGATTTTAAATACCCACCCCTCTATCCATTTTCTTGTTCAGCTAATAGGGGAGGGGCTGATCCAAAATAATGGACTTATACTTCAATGGTTACAATTCAACAATGAACAGTGATCATGGAGGATTTTACTATGGACAACCTTCCTAAAATAGAATTTCACTTAACCAGATTACTACACAATCTCATGAAATTTGTGCAAGCTTCAAAGGACTATGGATATTGAATTATTCATTCACCATAAGCATGAACAAACAACAGAAATTTAGAGCAGCTGTTAATCTAAGTCCAGGCTAACTTTACACAACTCTATGTCATCAACAAACAACCAAAAGTATGAATCAAGAAGGCATCTAACAACCATCTCTTCTCCATGCTTGGTACATTTTGAAGCGGCTTCCACCATTTGTTTTAATCGAGCAAATTCCCTAGCAACAAAATCCATGAAGACCGAAGATGTGTTGTCCGTTGCACTCTCCTCCATCTTCTTATGGAGATATTCTTTAACTTTTTCCACATCTAGTTCCTTGACAGACATATTTTTATTAGTCATTAATTGGATATAACCTTCGTTGTCTGCCCGATGTTCTTTAGCCCACTCGAGGTCGAGCTCAGCTTCATGCAACACCTTTTCCAATACCTCGTTCTGATGATGATGAGGTATGTTACAAGAGTGTACAATGACCTTGCTTATATAGACAAGGTGTGATGAAGCTCCAAATGCCAAAACATTAAATGACTTGTGTCATTATTAAATGACATGAGCCATCATTAAATGACCTAAGACACTAATATTTAATAAAACCTAAAAATATAAAATCTTATCTAAATGACTTGAATATTCCTAGGACCTAAGTGGACTTGACATATAAATAAGACTCCACTAATTAACTAGTTAGGAAAATTACCTATTTACACCAACATGTATCCATGGGGTGTGGAGCACCATCTCTTTGTTAAAAGAATATAATTTTCTCAAGGATTAATGGAAAAGATCCAACCAATTTTGATGTGAAGATATTTGATATAGGAATAGTCATAGACCAAGGAAAAGTGTTGATTACAAGCCATGACTAAATTTCACAATGAAAGAAAGATAAGAGAGTGGGTTCCAAAAAGTGACAATCAAATTAGGGAAAAAAATCCTTAAAACACAATGCACAAACAAATCTCAAGGTTTAAAAAGTTAGAAATCTAACCTCGAGGAATAGGCACACAAGTGGATTGCATACATGAGACCAAATGGTTCTATGTTCCTTTCCCTATATTGCAATACTTATTGTGCTAAGATAAACTATTTGTTAAGGGATAAGGATCACTACACATTAAGGGAGCCCTTTAAGATTACTATGAACATTAAGAGCTAATAAAGGAAAAATACATAAGATGAGTGAGATGTTGATTTTTCCTCAAGACAAATGATAGAGAAGAAAATCCCATGTGTTAAAAGATAAGCTAATCATCATCCTTGATAGCTGAAAACCTTCTGGCTGCTCAATATATACTTCCTCTTCAAGGTTTCCATTTAAAAATGCAGATTTAACATCCATTTGATATACCTTAAAACCTTTATACATATAAAATGCAAGAAACATTCTAATAGCTTCTAATCGTGCAACTAGAGCAAACGTTTCTTCAAAATCAATTCCTTGTACTTGTGCATATCCTTTGCACACTAATCTTGATTTGTTTCTAGCCACAACTCCATCTTCATTTAACTTGTTTCTAAATACCCATTTTGTGCCAATTATATTCTTGTTTGATGGTCTAGGAACCAATTCCCAAGTTTTGTTCTTTTCAATCTTATTGAGTCTCTCTTCCATTTCTCTTAACCAACTTTCATCCTTACTATCTTCATCAAAACTTGTTGGTTCAATCTAAGACAAGAGAGCAAAGTTTACTTGTTCCTTGTCCTTTGCAAGTCTCCTTCTAGTCCGCACTCCTACATGCTTGTCACCAATTATCTAGTCAGCAATAATTTGCAAGATATCTTTTCCTCCCAGTTTGTTGATCTGCAACATCCTAATCTTCTTAAAAGTTTCAATCTTTTTGGAAGAGAGGGTTGGAGAGAGTGAGAGAGTGTGGGAGAGGGCTAGAGAGAGTGTTGGAGAGGGTGGGAGAGGGTCCACCATATCCCACCCTCTCCTAACCTTTCTAACACCTTCTATAATCTTCCACCCTCTCCCACTATCTCCCACTCTCTAACACTCTCTCCAACCCTCTCTCACCCTCTCCTACCCTCTCCAACCTTTTCCCACCTCCTCCTCCCACTCTCTCAACCCTTCTCCCACTCCTTCTTTGCCCACTGATGCAGAGGAAGGTGGAAACCTTCTCAAAATGACTCAAAAATGATCTTTAGATCAATTTCAAAATGGGTTTCAAATAACTCATCAAAATTCCACCATATAGCATGTCCTCCCTTGTTACACAGGCAACCTAGTTTAAGTCACTTTACACTCACGCTTTCCAAAACATTTAACAAATAAAATATGGATTTAGACACCCATTAAGGACTTACATAACATACTTAAATATTAGATATAACTCCCTTGGACTAGTTTAGACTTCCAATACATCACCATGGGAAAAACAAGGAAAATAGGTCAATTTAACAAAGGAAGTACCCTTCAAACTTATCCAATAATCTTGAAACCTTGGGGAAGAAAATTAAATGGATAAAAACCATAGAATCCAAGTTTTTAGACCTCTATGACACCTCTAACATGCTCCAGCACAAACCCCTCCTCAACTTGCCTAAAAAACTAGGGCTTTTTTATTATAGGACTTCCAAACACTTCCAGGTCTTAAATTTTGACTTTTCACCATTAATTCAACATTACTCAGCTACAGAAACTCAAAAATATACCTCTTGTTAAGGCAGATTCTCCACTGCTATACCCTAGTGTCCATCTTCATGCCTTTTTTTTATGCTAAATCACTGTGCACATGTTAGATTTCCTCTTCCCTGTACATTTCTTTGTTAGTTTCTCATGGTACATGTTATATTTGATCCATTTCATAAGTTTTCAGTCATAACACCCTATGAAATGGATCATTTATTCATTTTAAACCCTCAAAACTATGTAAATCTGTCCTTTCCTGTAGACAGTCAATTAAAACGTGGTAGAGTTGATCTATTATGCTTACCAGAACATGTAAGGAATGTTCAAACATGCAAATACAGATTACCAAGGCATCCAAAAATGTATATCTTCAACGGGAATCAATGATTCATCAAAAAAAACCAAACTAGTGCAAGAAATTTGTGTTTTTTCTTTATTTTCAGAAACAGTCCGTACAATTAACTTTAATGTAATGGGATCCGACTTTGGTTGGTTGGGACAGTTTGGTAATTGATCTATAACCCCAGGAGAGTCACTTGTACGGAGGTTGATGAAGTTTTGAAGGAATTGTACGGACTGTTCTAAAAAAAAGGCAGTAAATTACAGTTTTTTGCATTATTTTGTGTTTTTTTGGCAGTTTATTGAATTCTTATTGAAGTTTAATTCATGGTGAAGGATTGAGGATTGGTATTTGCATGTATTCTAACCCTTGAATGCTCTGAAATTTAATAAGAATCAATTCTTGTACATTTTTTGGCTGACTGTCTACAGGAAAGGACAGATTTACACAGTTTTGAGGGTTTTAAATGAATAAATGATCCATTTCATAGGGTGTTATGACTGAAAACTTATGAAATGGATCAAATATAACATTTACCATGAGAAAATAACAAATAAATGTGCAGGGAAGAGGCAATCTAACATGTGCACAATGATTTAGCATGAAAAAAAGGCATGAAGATGGACCCTAGGGTATAGCAGTGGAGAATCTGCCTTAACAAGAGGTATATTTTTGAGTTTCTATAGTTTATTAATGTTGAATTAATGGTGAAAAGTCAAAATTTAAGACCTGGAAGTGTTTGGAAGTCCTAGAATCAAAAAGCCCTAGTTTTTGAGGCAAGTTGATGAGGGGATTGTGTTGGAGCATGTTAGAGGTGTCATAGAGGTCTAAAAACTTGTATTATATGGTTTTGAGCCATTTAATTTGCTTCCCCAAGGTTTCAAGATGATTGGATAAGTTTGAAGGGTACTTTGTTAAATCTCGACCTATTTTCCTTATTTCTTCCATGGTGATGCATTGAAGTCTAAACCGGTCCAAGGGATATATCCGGAGCACATTGAAGTATGTTATGTAAGTCCTAATGGGTGTCTAAATCCATATTTTATTTTGTTATGTTTTGGTGCCGGAGTGCGTAAAGTGGTTTAAACTAGGCTGCCCTGCTACAAGGGAGGACAGCTATATGGTGACTCTGATGAGCTCCTTGGTTCCATTTTGTTGGATTCAAGATCATTTTAGAATCATTTGGAGAAGGTCTCCACCTTCCCTCTACACTGGGCAAGGGTGGGGAGATGGTTTGAGAGAGTGGGAGAGGTGGTGCTGGCTGAGAGGGTAGGGAGAGGGTGAGAGAGGGTTGAGATTGTTGTGAGAGTGGTAGGCGGGTGAGGTGGAAGACATAGGTGCTGGGGAAGGTTAGGAGAGGGTGGGACATGGTATACCCTCTCCCCCACTTCCAAACACTCTCTCAGCCTCTCTCCTGGCCACTTCACCAACCCACCTCTCCAACCCGCGCCGATGCCGGATCTGCTTGATGCCGTGATTGATTCGACTGATGCCGATGACGGACTGTTTGATTTGGATGCTGAGATTTCGACTGTTTGATTGACTTGACCTGATCGCGTTTGATTGATCGATCTGCGGATGCTGATGCCGGTGACGTTTTGATGCGATGCCATTGCTGACTGCGCGGATTTGATTTGCAAAGTTTGACCTCTCCCCCTACTCCCTACCCTCTCCCACTCTCTCCAATCCTCTCGCACCCTCTCCCACCCTCTCCAATACTCTCTCTAGCCCTCTCCCACACTCTCTCACTCGCTCCAACCCTCTATTTCACCCTCTTCCATGCTTTCCATCCATTAGTATTGCACAAATACTCAGAAAACTATGAAAAGTGCATTCTAGAGACCATTTTCATACATTTACAAGGAAAAAAACTGACCTAGGGCATCAGATAACTTTTGTAAACCTCCATCTTTCACTCTAAAACAATTTGCAACATGAAGAGGACCCCTAAATCCACCATTCCACCAGGTTTCATAATTTTCCCATAGTGGAATGCTGAGTTATAAGCATTTTGTGATCAAAACCCTTGATTTGTAGAGTTTTAGACCCACTTTCACTAAAATTGATGTAACTTGCTCAATTCTTAATGAAATTAACTCAACTCACCGCCAAAATAAAGAAGACTCTCCCCTCTATCGAACCATATGCATTAGAGGGCCACACAATGTTGCTACAGGCCATACCAATTGAAAAAATAGTCAAAAACACTGTAAAAATAGAGTTTCTTCTTATTAAATGCTTGAAAACTTTAAAAATGCCAACCAACCCCCACCCTCGACCCAAGGGAGGATTTTTAAACATTATCCCACCTTCCCCAACAGCCCTCAACTGATTTTTTAAAAGAGGGAACTGTTGTTTAGTGAAATTACATCATTATGGTGAAATTACACCAACTTACAACGTGAAAACTTTGCAATTTTGGAGCAACTTTCAATCTGAAAGACCTATGACCTCAAAAACCATTCAATCCTACTGTTGTTTAGTGAAATTACATCATTTTGGGTGTGGGTTTTCAGTTGTGTGTGAGTTTGTCCAAAACTTGCAAAAGTTGTTATTTTGGGTGTCATGCATCTTGGCAACTTGGCAAAAATGATGAAAACTCATTAATATTAATGGGAAACATCTTGAGCTGCTAAAATTTATTGTAAAAGGAAAGTTGGAGCCCGGAATGGTTGAGCATTGAACATTTGAAGTGATTTTTGGTGTTTATGCAAGAATTTTGAATAAGATTTCCATTGTTTTCTGTAGTTGCAGCAAGTTTTTGGCTCTTGTACGGCCTGTACAGCCCTGCTTATGGAATAAAACCAATTGCATGTTATATTATTGTGTTCCCTCTTTCATTTGGCATTGGTTTCATGAATTTTATCATGTTTTGAGAAAGTTATTGAGATTTTTCCAAAAACTGTCCCAGTTTTGTTGTGATTTTCTGAGTTTCAGGTCACTTTCTTGGTTTGGTATGAACTGTACGGCCTTGGTAATGGCTTGAAACTAGTTGCACGTTAAATATTGTTGAATCCTCTTTCAAATGGCGTTGATTTCAGCAGATTTCATCAAGTTTTGTTGAAGTTATAGTGATTTTGGTGAAAACTGTCTAAACCTTAGCTAGGGTGGGCAGCAAGCACTACAAATGTAATAAATATTTTTCTAACTGCTCAAGAACCCTGAAATCTTGAGAAAAGTTCTGTCTTGATCTATATTTTAATTTGGCTTTGGGTTTGAGTCTTCATTTGCTTGGGATTGTGAGAAATCTATGACAGTCCGTAGGAGGAAACTAGGGAAAAACAATGATTTCTCTCTTTTTGCTACTAAATCTCTCAACCCACGTTTGAAAAACTTGATCCATGGCTTGAAAAATGTTTATTGATGTTTTTGGTGAGTGTGTAGACCTGGAGCAAGGCTTACTTTGGTTGTTTGAAGCTTGGTTTGTTTCCTTCTAGACTTTCCCATTAGAACAATGAAGAGAATCTTTCAAGAAAACTGTGTATTTTGATCTTTTAATGTTGGTTGCCTAAAACCCACGTTGGATTTCCAAGTAACTACTGCTGTCTCATGTTGTTAAGGGTCTTTGGAGTCTCTACAAGTCTAGGGTAGGCATGGCTTGGTCAATTCAAGCCCGAGTTTTCTTTGTTTGGGGCTGTCTCCATAGGACAGTATAAGCAAAACATGCAAAACAGTTTGAAACCGCATTAGTACTTGTCATGGGTGTTGAAACAAAGTAATTTCTCATCAAAATCCATCCCTAGTATGGTGTCTAAAGATGGATTTCATAACACATATTTGGTGCATAAAGATGCTATTAGGTATAAGTTGGTTCCTTTGCCTTTGGAGTAGTCTAATGAGAGTTTTGTGATATGTTTTGCGGAGAATTTGCAGGCGAAAGTGCAAGGTAAGACAGGGGAAGATACTGGTTGGTTGAAAAATAGTAAGTTGCAGCAGAGATTTGAAGCACACAGTCCTAAAAATCAGAATTTGTGGGACTTGGACAGTATTAAGGTTGGAGGCATTGAATGCCCTATAGTTGAGGGTGATAGAGGAGGTGTTCTTTCCCAAAGAAATCAGGGGATTAAGGGCAAAAATAGGGTACAAGATCAAACTGAGATCAAGCAGCAAAAAGGACAAACAAACACAGTTTTGACACTAACATGTTGAGTGACATGAATGCAAGTTGGCAGAAAAGGAAGAAGGTAACTTTGGGAGATTTCATGCTTGGCAATCAGAAGGTGCAAACATACAGGAACAAGGAGTATTATGGCAGCAACAAGTTGGATACTTCTTGGGGCAAGAACTTTTTCTTTCTTGGGGAGAATGGTGCAGGAGCACCCAAGCTCTTCAAGGAACACTTCAATAGACATGAGGATGCAGGGGTCATGAAGACCTATCAAGGAACTCAGAAATTTAATTATGACATTTTGAAGCCTATAATGACTTTTGAAATGGTTAAAAACATTAAGGGAGTCAAATGTCCTAAGGGTCTTGATAAGGACCATAGGACCAAAATGCATTGTAATTGCACAAATAATGTCCTAAGAGTCTAGATAGGTTTTTAGTGTTTTAATCATGTTAATTAAAGTTAAATAATGCCATTTAATAGGTTTTAAGGATTTTTAGTTAGTAGGAGTTAATAAAATAAATGTTGGAAAATTCAAATTTTAAACTTCCAACTTTGGGCGGGAAAGTGATTTTTAGGAGTTTTAGCAACTTTAATGTAATCAAACCAATTCAAAATGGTTTGAGCAGTTGTGGGATGGGTCTATAACCCTAAAGGAATCATTTGTAGGGAGTTTGGGTTGCTGGTACGGAATTTGTACGGACTGCTATAGGAAGAAGCAAAAAAACAACAATTTCTTGCATTCTTCTTGTGCTCTTTTGATGATTTATTGATTTCTATTGAATATTTTTTTAGTACGATGGTTTAGGGACTTGTATCAACTTTTTTTGAGGTCATTTGAATGTCCTGAAAGCAATAGCAAACAATTCTTTGTATATTATTGTTGACTGTCCTCAAGAAAGTGCAGATTTTTCACTAATTTTGAGGTTTTTCATGGATGTTTGATCCATTTCATGAGGGAATGATGCTGTAACTTGTAAAATGGATCTATTCTAACATTTATAATACAGATCTAACAAGTTATTGTACAGGAAAGAATGATTCTTGGGTGTACACCGAGTTTTAGCAAGGAAAAGTGCATGGAAATGGAGGCTAAGGTGTAGCAGCAGAAGATCTGCCTTAATGAGGGGTATATTTTTGAGTTTAAGGTGTTTATATATGTTGAGTTATTGGTGAAAAGTCCAAGATAAGGTTCTGGAAGTGTTGGGAAAGCTAATTTTCAAGAGGCCCTAGTTTTGGAGCAATTTGGTGAGGGTTTTGTGTTTGAGGGTGTCAAGGGTGTCATAGGTGCCTAAAAACTTGAAAATCCTTGGTTTGGAAACATTTTAAGATACTGTTGAAAGTTTCATAGTTAGGGGATAAGTTTAGAGAGGGGTTGCTTTGAAAAAGTGGGCTAATTGGGCCTTAAATTTGAGGAAACAACAGATTTTGGTAGGTCTGATCCAAAACAAGTGCCAACAAGGTTTTGGTATGTTGTGTAGCATCACAAAATACATCTTAATCAGTCATTTATTTTGGGAGTCCTTTAGAAAAAGTTGTTAGAAAAAGTTGAGTGAAAAGTAAAAAAAAAAACCATTGCTAGAGGCCTAGTTGGGCTAGAAGCCTAGTCAAGGTGCAAAAAGTGAGTTTGTGTTTAAGTCAGAGGTTTGGGGCTTGAAACCATTCAAGACAAGTTTTTTTGAGTCTTTTAAAAGCTTCCCAAGGGTTTGGGTCCATAAGTGAAGGTTTAAAGTCATAAGTGAAACTTTGAGGCTTATCTCCTGTAGGGTGCCTAGAAGAGGGTTTGAGATTGCTTCATAGAAAATCCTTCAAATCATTGTGTGTTTCCAAAAGTCCCATAGCCTCTGCATAATTTGTGACTAAAAAATTTATGTTTCCTTTGTGACCAAACCAATAGAACTAAGCCTTCAATGAATTACAAAAATGTATGCAAAAAGGTATCACCAGAAATGTACCAAACCAAAATGAACCTCGATGATCATTAAATACAGAAGACCTCAGAATATATGCCAACACTATAAGTGTCAAAATCAACCCTTCACATCAATGTCAAAACCTATGTGAAAGGGGTCAACAAAAATTATATTGTATATAGACTTTTATATATAAAATTGTAGAATAATTCTCTACACATATACAAAATTGGCATTTATACCAACTCAAAATGTTACATATGTCATCTCAAGATCTACATACCAAGTGTATGTAGAATAACTACACATTCCAATAGTCGAATTGATCTTATGTCTCAGACAAATCTTACATTTGTGGTGGATCATCAAAATCTAGCCTCCTCATGCCACTGGATGGATGAAAAGTTGACTACACAGTAACAAGACAAACCATAAATTTGATTAATTAGCTAAATGGTAAATAAATTAGACCACCAAATAAAAACTTATTTATAATTTAGAAATTTCAAATTACCATATTGTTACCATCTTTACTTTGCATTACATCCATTGTTGTTGCTTCTTGGTTAAGATCAATAGAAAATGGAAACATATGTTGTTGGGTGTTTTGTTGATCATCTAAAGCCACAATAACATGCACATTTGAGACATCAACATAGAAAAAAATAATTTACAAATTAAAAACATAAAATTGATTGAAGTGTGTTCTATAATTTTTATACCATCTCCACTTTGCATTGTCTCCATTGTCATTTCTTGGTTAAGATCAATAGAAAAAGGTAACATGTATTCTCTACTATTTTGTTGATCCTTTGAAGCTGCAATGACACATATTTAACACATCAACATAGATAAAGTTTTCAAGTGTAAAACTACATTATGTAATTAATATAAACAATAGTAAATTTATAAAGATTAGAAATTTGATTAGAGATAGGAATTGACTAATTTCCTATAAAGTTAATAAACACACTTAATAGTTAAAAAATTACCATCTATAAGTTGTATTTCATCTATTATTGTTTGGTTTAGATCAATCGAGAAAGGTAATTTATGTCGTTGAGTACTTTCTTGATCATCCAAACCTACAATGACATGTATTTAACATATGAAATAAAAACAAGAAGTATTGTTATGCAAATTACTAAAATTCTTTTTAAAAAATATACTTACTGTGTTGTTGCATAATACTAACTCTTTCTTCTTCTATTGCGATGCTTGAGCGTTTAATGAATTTTTTTTTCTTTTTCTTTCTACATCCTGTAGAGGGGAATTGAAAATTTTCATAATCCTCAATTGTTTCATTCAAGTCTTCAGAAATGACATTGTCTCTTTGATGAATTGAACGACGTTTACACATTTTGCTTGGACTGAACCATGGTGATATTCGTCTCGTAGATATGTTATCTGAACCAGGGATTGATGTAAATGTGGAAGAGGAAGGAAGAGAGATGTATGAATATCTTTTCGCAATCTCCCAATACATTGAGAAAACTTTTCTTTTTCATCTTCACTGGTTGGTAAATTTTGGAGTAGATGATTTAAATAATCAATAGAATTTTGAAAGTTATCATTCAAAGCACCAGATGATTTCCAGCCATCTGTAATACAAATAAAAATGATTAAATCTAAAAATATCTTAATATTTTATTATAAAATGGTGACATTGAGATTTACCTGTTCTTTGGTCTTCACCAATGGCAATCCTAAGCACCTCTTGATCTTCTATTTGATTGCAACCATCTATAATTCGATTAAGATTTAATTAATTTTGTGAACCATAAAAAAACTAATATTTAATTGTAAATACCATATCAATATTACCAATGGTATTGTTTCCATGACTGAATCTCCCTCTGACATTCTCATCATCATCAAGCAATGGAGTAGTGCCATCTATAATTCAATGAGATTAATTTAGTTATTTTTGAAAAATAATAATAATCATTTAACATATAAATATTAAAATTAAATCTCAAATGACCCTTACCAACAACTTGATCTTGCTCATTTATTTTGTTTCTCTTTAGAAGATCTAAAATCTTTAACACATGTTTGCATGTGTTTCCCTTCTTTTCCCACTGACAGTCACACACATGCAAATCTGGTCCATATTTTCTAACAAGGTACCATTTTGTTGGAGTTTTTTGGCTTCTTATCTGGTATGTGTTAGGGA
>VDFB02283982.1:0-32880 GCA_007258455.2 Sequoia sempervirens | reverse complement strand
ATCCCTCCCAGCCCCTCTCCCTCTCTCAGGTCTCTCTCACCCACCCTAACTAGAAAACTCTCTCTCTCTTAGGTCCCACTCCCTCCCACTCTACCTAGACTTCTCTCTCTCACTCTAACCTGCTCTCTCATAGTCCCTTTCTCTTAGGTATCTCCCTCAAAATATCACTCCCACCTCTTCTCCCTCTCTCAAGTCTCTCCCTCCCATCCTAACTAGATA
Source organism: Sequoia sempervirens (assembly GCA_007258455.2). NCBI lineage: Eukaryota > Viridiplantae > Streptophyta > Pinopsida > Cupressales > Cupressaceae > Sequoia > Sequoia sempervirens. Next base: position 32,661 of record VDFB02283982.1, on the reverse strand, counting down.
TCTCTCTTTCTCTATTGTAGTAATCTCTCTCTTAGGTCTCAATCCCTCCCACCCTACCTAAACAAATCTCTCTCACTCCAACCCCTTCTCTCACACTTCACCTCTCTCCCTTTCAATCCTTTCTCTCTTTGTCTCCCTAACTCCATCTCCCTCTCTCATGTCTTTATTTTTCTCTCTCCCTCAAAATATCCATCCCAACTCCTCTCCCTCTCTTAAATCTTTCCCACCTCTAATCTAGAGTAACCTTTGCTCTTCTCTCTGATCAATGTAGTCCTTTCTTGTGTTCCTACCTCTTCCCAAAATTCTTAAGTGCCTCCTAAGACTACTCCTCCTCACCCAATCCCCTCTCTCCCCTCTCTTGGTATCTCCTCTAAAATATCCTTTCTCCCAACCCCTCTCCCCTCTCTTAGGTCTCTTTCCTCCCATCCTAACTAGATAACCCTCTTTATTTGATGTAGTAGTCTCTCTCTCTTAAGTCTCACTACCTCCCACCGTACCTAGAAAAATATATCACTCCAACCCCCTCTCTCACACTTTGTATCTCTCTCCCTCCCTGGTCTCTCTCTCTCTATCTCTCTCCAACTCTCTCTCACGTATTTATCTTTCTCTCTTGAGAGTTCTCATAGGTATCTCTCTCAGGTGTCTCCCACTCCCTCTCTCTTAGGTATCTCCCTCAAAATATCCTCCCTAGCCCTTCTCCCTCTCTCAAGTTTGTCCCCCACCCGAATTAGATAACTCTCTCTATCCCTCTCAACTCCCTCTCTCTCAGGTCTCCCTCCCTCCCACCCTACCTAGACTACTCTCTCTCTCACTCTAACTCCCTCTCTCTTAGGTCTCTCCATAAAAATATCCCCCCACCCCCTCTCCATCTCTCAGGTCTCTCCCTCCCCTCCTAAGTGGATAACCCTCTTTGTTTGATATAGTAGTCTCTTTCTCTAGTCTCAATCCCTCCCACCCCACCTAGAAAAATATCTCACTCTAACCCCCTCTCTCACACTCCCTCTATCTCACCCCCTTTGAGAAACATATATGATGCAACTTTGGTGTGGATTCTATCCTATGTGTTATGTTGTGATGCACTTATGATTTTATTTGTGTTGATGTGATGTGATTTATGTGATGATTCCTATGATAGTGTATTTTTATTTTCTGTGATGTATGCATTTATGATGGCCATTTATGATGAGATGAAATGATGATACTATTGATAATCAAAGATTGCACCTCTCCAACAGTCTTATGGGAAATTCAATGAGTGGGGGACAAATTGTGTCTCACTGAATACCTTTGGGGATTTTATAGAAAGCTAGCTTTTCTTTGGGGTTTGGAGATAAGGGGAGAAGAAAATATAAACATAAAACATAAAAGGTGATGGGAAAAAGATTTTACAACATTTCAAACCCAAATCATTCTTATGATTGATATAAATAGACACAAAACACAGCAACCCTTCATTGTTGGAAAGAGAACAAACAATAAAGGCTAACTTAAAGCATAGTGCAGACTTTCAAATCTTTTCACGGGAAATGTTCACTAAGGTTCAATAAAACATAAAGATTTCTCATGGGCAATAAAACAATATTTTAGAAGTCACATGAACTCTTCCTCCTAATATAGCATAACACAACAAAATAACAAGTTTCAGAAAAACAGAGAAGCCCAATGACATAGTCTAGTTTTCTTAAGCTACTACTCTACCATACGAGCATAAATCATAAAAATCTACTACTTAAACTACCTAGATATAGCTTGCAAGACACAATGTTTCATTTAGAACAATAATATAAAGAAAGAAAACTTGAAAATGCCATACATGCATAGTCTCAACAATTTCTCCTCAATAGTTCATGCTTTTAAATATCAAAAGAACTTTCAAACAAAGGTTGGATGCCAATTCGACAATAGTTTAAACCTTAATAGATATAACATGCCAAAGTAAAGTGGTTCTACAACTTGCTTATTAAAATAATTCTAAAATTGTAAGAAAACTAAAGAAAAATTTCTTAACAAAGAAAAAATATCTTGGAATCTCTAGCCCCCCATTGTGTTCTCACCCTCCTTATAGAGCTAGAACAAAAGATACACACTACCTCAGCTCGGAAGTAATTTCCATGAGGTGTTTATAGTTAATAGTCCAAGATCTGATCATAGATCTTCAGCTAGGTTGAAATGATCTTTGCACATCAATTCTTAGCTATTGTATTAATTCCTTTTAGATATTTGGAAAAGATAGAGGATCATAATCGATCAAATCCTAAAAATAATAGCTTGGAAAAAGGGCCAACTAATCGATCACATCACTCCCAGGCACCGTCTCAAAACTTCCATCCCAAAAAATTGAGAAAAGGAAAAGGCCAACTAGCTCCGACAAACACCTAAATCATATTACTCCATAGGAGGTGCAAATAGCTCGTGGTGAAGAGATGTGTCAAAAAGGTGGAAAATCCCAAGCTTATGATTATAGCTCCCAAGAAAATGTCCGATGAGTCAACATGCGTCCCAAACTCTCTCTCAAAAGGAAGGCGAAAGATGAATGTTCAATAGCCACCATGTGGTGCATTGCTCATCTTTCTGATGATTCTATTTTGGCACGAGTGCACCTAAAGATGAAGTCATTTATGCAAGCCAAAAAATTAAAATGACTGAGGTAGAAAAAGTACTTCATAGTTATGGTGACTCATAGGGGTATTCGCTCTAGGAAGATACAAACCTAGGCCTCTATTTCTTGGAGTTTGACCAAACTAGCGTGCTAAGCCTCCCAATCAACACCAGTTGGTAGAACAAGGGTCTGGATCTTCCTATATGCTTGCTCAAGATTGAAAATATCCTTAAAAGAGATGACCCCCCATCTAGAAGAAATCACACCCAGGTGATAATAGATCCATGAAAGAAAGTAGATCTCCTGCTCAACATCATCCACTGTGGGTGTGACACTCGAGTTTGGAAGTACTGCAGTGGTTTGGATCTTGCATCAAATTGCATCATTTTTTTTCTCCATTGTCAATGCATCTTCATCTAGTGAAATAAGAGGAGGCAATCTAAAACCAACTAAGATGATGAAGTCCTTCTTGAGCTCAATGACTTGTTTATTCAACACCATCTAGTAATCCTTACATTTTCTACAACCCTATGATAGTTGATGATCTCATTTACTTTCATAGAGGTGACCCACCAATGGGGAATTACTGCTCTTTCAAGAACCTAATTAGTGTTGATGCATAATTTGGAGATGAAACTTTGGGAATCTGCCACTCGAGGTGAACATTTTTGCATGAAGTGATTAGCCATTGGACCAACCTTAGCATTTAGTTCCTAAACATCCCTTAGAAATTGTAAGGCAGGTCCCAGAAAACACATGTCAGTTGTTATCCACTCTGAATACATAGCTATTAGCCTTCTCATTATAGGGAGGGGTCCATATCATCTTGCAACAATTAACTCATGGTTAAATCAAGCCTCTCTTGCCTTGGTGTTTTCTCCCATTTGAACCTTCTCCCAAAGAGTGTTTTCCAACTCAGAGCTTAGTCTTTTGACTTCTTGTCTTGACTCTTCTTCCTCTATCTAGATCCTCGAAATATCATCGGTATTTCAAGATCGGGCATCACTTAACTATCTCTTTAAGTTTTCAATTTTAGCATGAAGTTGAACTTATTCATTCCAAGCATCTACAAGCAACCTGGACACATCTCCTTGCTAGCCTTGAATTTTCCTTACACAAGTTACTTTAGCTTCCTTGGTTCAAACTTTATTCAATAGTCTACTTATTGTTCCTTTTACATTTTCCAACTCAACCTCGTGCTTCCTTAATTTCCTATTCAGCCTTTCATAGTCAGCATATACTACCCTTTGTGTGGCTTTAGCTAGGACCATTTTATCGCGTGAGCGAGTTTCACTCAAGTCCAGGCCCACAACATGAATGTTGTAGTCTTCCATCTACATTTGTCCTTCGAGATTGTAAATGAGTGGCTTTATGGTGGTAATAAGTAAATATTTTTAATCTTCAATAAAACAGGCTTCAATCCTCTTGGTTGTGGGCCTCTCGACACTTTTTGTCAACATTTTCTTCTTCCTAGCCTTTCGGGCCTGTTTGGTACTGTCAAAATGACCTTGAAGAGTCTGAGGGACATTGATGCTTTGACTTGTAATGGGAGCACTAGGGGGAAGCCCAAAAAAGGTGACTATAGGAGAAACTTCAGATGTGTGAGTGTGGGGAGATGCAAAGGGCAGGATGATCATGGAAAAAGGTGAGACACCAAATGGAGAAAGGGAAGAAATAGTAGGGGTAAAACTGAAATGAGTTGATGGAGAGGTGCCTTCCCAGAAGTAGATGGGCCAGGAGTAATGGGAAAGGCAGTCATTTCAACCATTCCAATGGGGGCCTTTGACAAGGTGACTAATGACATAACAATGACCGCATTGGATGATGCTCCTTTGACATGCAGGATGGTTTTAGTAGTTTCATTGACAATGGCAAGGGGTGCATTCAAAATTACTAGTTGGAGAACCAAAGATGAAGGATTCCCTTCAATAGAAGGAGGTAGGTGATTGAACAAAGACGCAGAAATAGGAAGAAGAGGGGGAGTGAAACTTAACCGAGCCGCAGTGGATGAAACATTTTGTAGGATGGACTCCACTTCTATTTCCTATCAGATCAGTATGTTAGGGGCACCAGGTCTTGGATCCTCCTTCGCTTCACACGATTAGGACTAGCACATTCTGATCCTTTAGTTAATGATTCCTCTAACTTTTCACCTTCAACATCCATTGAGGGTCCCCTGAGGGCTGTCAACCCCCTTTCCTTTACTTTGGGCATGAGAGGTAGACAAAAATTGTGGACCCCCATGCCAAAAATCTCTTTGGATGTCGGATTATCAAGGTCTAGGAACCAGGAGTGGAACCTATTCCTTGTCAATTTCATGGTTGGTCTTGGGATTGTTGTTGTTAGAAAAAACCTCCTTGTCATATATGTCCTAAAATTCCTCATCTCTTGTGGGAACCTCCAAATTTTTTCCTTCTTTCTTTCTAACCATCCCTTATGCCTCAGTTGTGCATGGAGAGATTTTCCCATTGGGAGATTCCTCTGATACTGTGCCTGGGGCTCATAAAAACTTAGCCATTTTTGGCCAAGTTAATGTATATTTCCACACTCTCCCTACCAGGATTTCTCCTTCTTGAGAAATATTCCCTAACCTCATGCCTTAAACTAAAATGCTTGTCTGGGTTATAATTCCATTTTTCACAAATGAGGACCAAACATAGAGCCACAGTAAATTTGTGATCTCATCCTCAGCCTTCAACTTAGCCAGTATCACCTGACTCTTTGCAATCACAAGGGGAAGATCAAAAAGCTTTGATTTATTCCTCCTGACACCATAAATAATATTGATGATAGATACTTGTTGGCATGCTTCCAATGCAGAGGTTTGGTCTGTTACAAATTTGGGAAGTCACAAAACCTCCCCAGGAAAGCCATGAAACCTAAAACACATGAAATTATCGCCCAAAACATAATTCAATGGGATAGGTAGATGCTCCATCCATTCTATAACCTCCTGAGAGAAATGACCAATGGGGTGAGGCAATAAAAATTGGAGCACTGGCCTCAGAAAATAATCTACAAATTGATAATAATCTCCTATTCTTCAAAGCATAGGGGTCCATGCAGAAATTGGCCAGTTTTGGCCCCTCTCATCCATCCTAGACATTGGTACATTCCTCCCTAGCCACTCAAAATTTTGATGCAATAACAAATGAACCAAGATGAAAGAATACCTAAATTTTGACTCAAAATTGTAGTTCTTCAGTTGTAACTTCATATCCCCAGCTATTGCCTCAGCAAAATCGTAATACCTCTAGACCCTTTCTCTTTTAAGTGCAAGGCCTAGGGAAAACTAGAAAGGGTTAACCTCTTCATCATCATTGAGCACAAAAACCTAGGCCAACATTGAGAATATGGACTATGTATCCTTCTTAAATTTCTTCTGCAAAAAAGGCTAGCAAATCTATCCTCTCTATGGCCTTTCCTTTGTCTCATCCTCATAGAAACTTGTTTTCCTGAATATATCTTCTCCTAGGCATCCATTTACTCTTTGTTGAAAAGCTTTTCACCCTAGCTTGTAGGGATACACAACATATCCAATATAGCTTTGGCAAAAATGGTAATCTTGACCCCACAACTCTCAATGGCCTCTGTATTTTTGTTAAACCTCGTTGCACACATGTCAACTAGCTCTGGGCATGGATGCACAATAGGTAGCACAAAATATGGTAGACCATTGTTCTAGAGTTGAAATGCAAAATCCTCTGATGGCTCATGCTCCAGAATCATCTAAAACACACCTTCCCTAAGATTCTTAGGGTTGGTGGATAACTAAGGGTCAAAAACATTGTCAATGATGCCTTGAGCTGCCTCTCTTTAGATGTGTTTATCAGGTTGAAATTTTTTGCAATGTTTAAATGGTTGTTCTTCTAGTGTTGGGGCATTGGCGAATGAGTAGTTCCGAAAACATCAATGTAGCTAGGTCTTCTACTTTGAACTTTGGCTTGACATCCAGAGGTAGATGCTTTCACCATGATTTTATGAGAAAGTTGTAGAGAGCTTCTCTGGTAATAACAACCACTTGCCTTTTTCTTCTTCTGAAAAAAACTACTTTTGAGTGTAATTAATTTTTTGACCTGTGCATGTATTTAAGACTACGCCACCATTGGTGGCCCATTAAATACTCCCACTAGGGTGATACGTGTAAACCTGAGATCTGTATCCCTTAGGAATGCCAAGAAAGCCACGAGAATGGAATTAGTACATTCTCCCCATTGCCTCTTTTACAACTAAATTTATTGCATCAAAAAGCATGCTTTTCATCATATGGAACATGTTGAGGTGACACAAGGTACTCTTGAAAAGACATGCCCATTAATTTTCCAGATTTTAAGCACACATTAATCCATGTTTTTTTCTAATTAGTGAACTGGTTAGCACTAATGATGGTGAAGGACATGTGTCAACTATCAGTGGATGAGAGCATTTACTCCCAATGCCCAAATTTATTTCTCAAGGCATTCCATTAGATCCTCTATATAATTTATCTACCTTGCTTCATTCTATCTTAAAACTTCTCGTTGTCGTCCAACCAAAAATAGACATCTTGTTGGTTGAGTTTTCCAGTTGACCTTTTCTATATATAGCTATGCAACCTTTTGCAACATTCATTTGAACATATAGTCCACTAAGTTAGCTAGAATTCCACTTATTCTCTTTCCACCATAATTCACTGCTTCATCAGAATGTTTGTTGGCCTAGGCACCCCTATTCATCTCCTTCCATAAAGACTGCAAAACTACTTTGTGAAAGAGGTCACTACTGAACGAATCAAATGCTTGGTGAAGAATTGTGACCCCCTCGTCATGGTAGCATTCAAGTGGATAGTCAGCACAAACTATATTACTGATGAGATCCATCTTTGAAGCAATTGCAACATGCTTTCCTGCTTCGTGGCCTCACTACTAGACCTGAATGTTTCAAATCCTATGATAATTGAGTTGTGCTAGAAGATTTTTGAAACTTCTCTAATGGAAAAGATTGGCGAGATAGTGTAAGTGGCCATCCCTGACATTGGTATCATAATTCCACCACACCTCAGACATGGTTTGATTCAAAAAATGTGATAATCGCTTGAAAGCTATAAATGTTTTTCACCTATCAATTAGGACTTTTAATCATAATTTGAATAGAAAATGAATAATAATTACTTATTAAATTCAAAGTAAAGCATAATTTATATTGGTGGAAAGTTGAGAATCTCCTTTAAAAACCCTTTTTGTTTTGTCAATTTTGGGTAAAAAATTTTCATGAGCCACATACCCATCATATTGCCATTTTTTGGCCCATCATGATCTTGCACATACCCTTGCTATTTATTCTATTCATTTATCTGGTGTTTTGTTTAAATTATGATTTGTATTATTATAGCTTATTTCATTTATAATTTGTATATTATATATAGAATATTATAGATGATAATTATAATTATTTAAATCGTAATCAGTCATGTTTGGGTTTTAACATTTCTGTATTTATTTTTATTTATTTGTCTTTAGATGCTTAGCTTAGTGTTAGAATTTTGGGGGACATGACGGGAGCATGGAAACTAAAAATGGTAGGTTCTGGGGTTTCTAATCCCTTTCGAGACACTAATTGGACACAGAATCCAACACCAACCTTGCATTTGGCACCATCAAAATATACAATCCACAAATGATTATTAGATGGGTCATCGAACTTCTTCTGATCCTACATTAGTTTCAGAAAGACTTGATCCCTGTAAAAAATTACATAGGTTCTTAGCCCTGTAACAAGGAAGTTTCCAAATGGATCGAAATCAATGAACTAGTTGAGCAACACTTCTTCAAAAGTCCGCTTGCTTGTATCTTCCTCTTCTTTAGGAATTTCTACACAATATCTCTCCTAATGAAAGATAGAGGTATGGGAAGCCCCAAAGCATAGATTTCCATCATCCACAATGTGTTTGGGGTGCAAGGATTCATACAGGATCTTCATCTTCACCCTGTGTTTGGTTCTCAATATCAGGTGGGACTATTCAAGTACCAAGTATCTGCCAAGTTTGGTGGTGAAATATCTTGATAGACACATTCTGAAGACTGGTGGAATGTCTACTACTACCACTTCCTATGTGACTATTTGGCTTGGACAGGAGAAAAGGGTCTGGGACAAATCCTTTATCCAACCAACAATCAGGACCTTCTTCATATCCAGTTGCATGATTCCCTTTTCAAGGGGCTCATACCTAAGCTTTAAAGAATCTGCCACTTTTTTTTGGCATAACGATTGTGCTAGCCCCTGAATCAATCATATTATTATGCAACAATTTGTCTCCTACTATAAGTGTCAAAAAGAAAGGTTTGGGATTTTTTCTGTTTACCTCTTTCTCTTTTGTGTTTCCCACATCATTTGCATAAGTTGTTGCTTTCCAATCCTAAGGGGGAAGAATGGGTCTATCATCTATGCTTTGATTGAACAACTGAGTCACATTCACCACTGGGCTTTGTTCTTCCACCTTTAACACTTCTTGAAGCAACATTTTTTGTTCAACAATTGATATAGCATCCCACAATGATACATTGGTAGGCGCCTTCTTCAATTTCTCCACCACGTTAACCAATCCAACCATTTGGACCTTGGGATTAAATAGTGGTATTTCTCAAATGGGTATGTGTAGAATCATGATGGGCCAAAAAGTGGTGATATGATGGTAATGTGTAGGGTATGTGGCTGATGATTTTTTTTACACAAAATTGATGAAATGAAAAGGGTTTTTAAAGGAGATTCTCATCTTTCCACCAATATAAATTATGCTTTACTTTGAATTTAATAAATAATTATTATTCATTTTCTATTTGAATTATGAGTAAAGTCCTAATTGATAGGTGATTGAAAAACATCTATAGCTTTCAAATAGTATCACATTTTATGAATCCAAAACATGTGCCACATTCTATGCTTTGCATACTATAGGATTAAAATAAATTAAAAATTTGAATTCCATGAATTTTTGACCAAGTTAAGGTGGTTAGACATACAAGTTTTAATATTTTTTAAAAGTTGCAATAAAAAATTTATAATTAATTATTTACTTGGAAAAAAGTTACAAAAAATATGCATCACATCGGGACATGAGTCCTCTACTTATATCTAAAATCTTATAAAAAAATATTATCATTTTATTGTGGTTAGGGTGGTCAGAAAAAAACCTCCTTCCTTTTCCCTGAAATTTAAGTACTACTCATTGAAATTTCAAATTTTTACCAAATAGATTTAAAAAATAAAAACCTAGTAGTTTAGAAACTACATTCAATTTTCTATAGATTCAATTCTTACATATTTTTGAAATAATATAGATAACTTATTCAAATTTTTACATTAAATTGTTTAACTCTAATTTTGAATTTTATCACCACTTAAGGGCCTATTTTTTCCATGATGATCTTGCACATACCCTCACTTTTGAAAGAAAACATTCCGATGTGATTGGGCATGGTTTTTTTTGTCTCTTTTTCCACCAATGATATGTTATGTGGCTGCGAAAAAGGTCAGACAATGGGCGATGAAGCCTACTTCTCTAGGGGGAGTAGTTGATGCTGCTATGGATGTGGTAGAGCTTGTTTTACATAGTCTCTTGTAAGCCTTCTCTTTGATCTTGTGTTGTAGTTTGACTACACTTGTGCAACTCTAGTTGATGGAGTTTCATTTGCGAACACAACCTCTTCCTCTTCTAACCATGTTAAAAGAGCTTGGTTGGGCGCAATGTCCAACTCTTGCTGTAGGGACATCCCTAGCATTTGTGCTCTAAAACCAGCATTCTCCATTTTGGATGATCCTTACTTGTCCACATTTGGAAGCATGTCCTTACTTCTTTATTCCACCATCTTCTGCTGCATATTTTCCCTTGTGAAATTTTGATGCATATGGCTATCATTGCATGGGTTGCACCAGACATATTCGTCTTCCACCAAATTGTTCTAGCCTGGGACTAGCTCTTTATTCAAGCTATCCTTGATTGTTTGTGATGGCATGGTGGTCAGAACTATCTTATTTTTTGATGACGTTTGTTGACCTCCTCCTCTGTAGGATCCTTGATATGAATTTTGTTGATAAGACAACTTTCCTCCACCATATGATTGAGTCATCATTTTCAAAGGTGTCGCTTGTTGTCATTTGATAATGACCAATTCATTAGCAACAATTCATATAAGATCCTTCATATTGATGATATTTCCTACCATCAAAGAAAATCCTGATATGCTTACTTGAGTAATAGGATACATGTTCATAGACTGAGAGGTGACCACCTTTAATTGTGCTATAGGAGTGCTTGGAGTGACCTCTTCCTGATGGTCATTGGAGATTTGTGCAAACACTAGCATCGGTGGCCAAGGCAAAAGCTTTATGGCATTGATCAGATTATTCTCTACACATACCACCACCTCATATGCATCGGGAAGGATATCCCCTCCCATGGAGGTTATCATGAGTACGATATCTAAGTTAAAGGTCTTTAGATAGAACATGAAAGCCATGGTGGTCTAGGGCCGACCAATCATGGGGATCCTTTTCTAGGTCTTGTGGAACCTAGTGTTAAAGTCACTCATGGCTTCATGTAGATCCCTCTTGATGGTAATTAGTTGTTGCAGCAATGAGGAGCGGTCTCCTTTTCAAAGAAGCGTTCGAATAGGTGCTTTCTGAGCTGGTCCTAGAAAATGATAGAACCCGAGGCCAAAGATCGATACCAATCTTGAGCCTTCCACTTAAAAGAGGTAACTAGCAACCTGAATGCAATGTTTTGCTCTAATATGTTATGTACCCTACATACCTTTGCTATATCTTGAAGCTTTTCAGAAGGGGTTTTGAAATCTTCTCTAGAGAATCTTGGAATAGCCTTGAAGGCATTAGCAGGTATAGTAAGCCATAGATCTGGTGGTGTGGGTGGCTATAGCGGACTACCACTATCCCATGTTATAAAATTTCTAGGAGGGGGAGGTAGTGAGCCATAAAGAGAATATTCCTACAAATTGGATATATAGGTAATATTATTTGGAAGTTTAAGCCTCCAAGTGGAGTAGATAAAGCTCTAGATACTGGGCTCTGACTCCTCACTCTATTGCTCCTTACAAGATATAGAACCTAAAGTCTTCTCTTTGTAGGGATTGAGGAAGGTAACTGAGAGTACTAGAAGTGACCTCTTGAAGATGCTGGGTATGTGCAGGATCATCGTGCAAAAAACAGGCCCTTAAGTGGCAAAAAATTCAGAAAAATTAGTGTTAGGCAACTTGACATAAATATTTGAATAAGTTATCTATATTATTTCAAAAATATGTAAGAATAGAATTTGTAGAAAATTGAATTTAGTTTCTAAAATACTAGGTTTATTTAAAAATAAATAAAATCTATTTGGTGAAAATTTGAAATTTCAATGCAGAGTACTTAAATTTTTAGGGAAAAATAAGAAGTAGGTGTCTCCACCACCACCCTAACCATAATAAAATGATAATATTTTTTGTAATATTTTATATATAAGTAGAGGACTCATGTTCAGATGTGATGCATATTTTTTTGTAATTTCTTTCCAAGTAAATAATTAATTATGAATTTTTATTACAAATTTTAGAAAATATAAAAATCATATGTCTGACCACCTTAACTTGGTCAAAACTTCATGAAATTTAATTTTTTTTTTTAATCCTATAGTATGTGAAGCATAGAATGTGACGATGTTTTGGATTCAAAAATATGATACCGCTTGAAAGTTATAGATGTTTTTCAATCAGCCTATCGATCAGACTTTAGTCATAATTCTAATAGAAAATGAATAATAATTATTTATTAAATTCAAATTAAATCATAATTTATATTTTTGGAAAGCTGAGAATCTCCTCTAAAAACTCTTTTCATTTCATTAATTTTGGGTAAAAAAAATCATCAGCCACATACCCTACAAATATTGCCACTTTTTGGCGCACCATGATCCTGCACATACCCTGCTCTTTCTTGGACTCTAAGCATGAAACTTCTTATTTCCTTCCATAACCTAATTCAAGAAATATTTTTTACTTCTAATAAAGGGTTTGGAAAACTTTTGTCCCACTAAATGTGCTAGAAAAAGAACTGTTGATCATCAAAGCTTGCACCACTTTGATAGTATTATGGGAAATTCAATGAGTGGGGGACCAATTGCATCTCACTGAATACCTTTGGGGTTTTTAAAGAAAATTGACTCTTCTTTGGGGTTTGGAGATAAGGGGAGAAGTGAATGTAAACATAAAACATAAAAGGTGATGCACCAAAGCTTTTACAATATTTCAAACCCAAATCATTCCTATGATTGATATAAATAGACATAGAAGACCACAACCCTTAATTGTTGGAAAGAGAGCGAATAACAAATCTAACTTCAAGAACAATGTATACTTTCAATCTTTCTACAGGCAGTGTTCATTAAGGTTTGATCAAACATAAAGATTTATTATGGGTAACAGAAAAATATTTTAGAAATCACATGAACTCTTCCTCCTAATACAACATAGCACAACAAAATAACAATTTTCATAAAAACAAAGAAGTACAATGACATAGTCTAGTTTTCCTAAGCCACTACTCTACCATACGAGCATAAAGCATAGAAATCTGCTACTTAAACTACCTAGATATAGCTTGCAAGACATAGTGTTTCATTTAGAATGATAATATAAAGAAATAAAACTTTAAAAAGGCCATGCATGCACAGTCTCAATAATTTATCCTCAATAGTTTGTGCTTTTAAATATCAAATGAACTTTGAAATAGAGGTCAGATGCCAATCCATTAATAGTTTAAACCTTAATAGATATAACATGCCAAAGTAGTTCTGCAACTTTCTTTTGAAAATAATTCTAAAACCCTAAGAAAACTAAAGAATTTTTTCTTAACAAAGAAAATATATCTTGGAATCTCTAGCGGCCCATTGTGTTGTCACCCTCCTTATATAGCCAGAACAAAAGATACACTCCGCCTGAACTAAAAATTAATTTCCACCAAGTGTTGAAATTTAATAACACATGATATGATCATAGATCTTTGGTTAGGTTGTAATGATCTTTGCACATCAATTCTCAACTACTGCATTAATGCCTTTTAGATATTTGGCAAAGATAGAGGCTCATAATCGATTGAATCCTAAAACTAATAGCCTGGTAAAAGGCCCAATTGAGCAATCACATCACTCCTAGGCACCGTCTCAAAACTTCCATCCCAAAAAAATGAGAAAAGAAAAAGGCCAACCAACTTCGACAAAATCCTAAAGCATATTACTCCATGGGAGGTGCAAATAGCTTGTGGCAAAGGGATGACATGTGAACAAGGCAGAAACTCCCGAGCTTATGAATATAGCTCCCAAGAAAATGTCTAATGAGTCAACACGTGTCCTGAACTCTCTCTTGAAAGGAAGGTGAAAGATGAAAGTTGTGCAACCACGACGTGGCACATTGCACATCTTTTTGATGATTCTATTTGAGCGTAGGTGCAACCGAAGCTAAAGTCATTTATGCAAGCCAAAAAATGAAAATGACTGAGGTAGAAAAAGTACTTCACAAATAATATTTTATGTATAATGGTTATTTTATGATGATGATGATGATAATGTTCTTTATATGCATAATGTTATTGACACTAATGGATGCCATGCTTATGATTATGAATGTATTGACGTATAATTATGTATGTATGGATCATGTGATATATGTTGATTTATGGTATATGCATTAATGATATGGATGATGTATGAAAAATTTTTAATGCACCTATATGTGATGTGAATGCAAATGAATTAAATCCAATGATGTACTTATACTAAGCGATGCAAATGCAACTATGTGTAAATGGATTTATGTAAATGTGTAATGAACTAATGCAATATCTATATATGAGTATTTATGCAATTATTTTTGTATGTCACAAGATATTATTAGGAGACAAAATAAGGGAAATGACCAGATGGAGGGAGATGGATGTTAGTGCAAAGAAAGAATCCTTTAATATATTGCCAACGTACTAATAGGTGTTGCTTTAATTATCATTGGACAGATTATTGTAATAGCCAACAAACACCAAGATATGACATAAATCAATGGTGTGCATGGTCGTACCATCACATAGAACAAGTAGTCATAGACAAGGATGATCATGACTCATACGAGGAATATAATTGCCCTAGTCTTTTTGTCACAACCAACCACAAAAAAGAAAGACAAGCCATAAAACGTCATTTCTCCACTAAATCCTATGTAGGATATCCTCGAGGAACTAGTAGCATGATATTCTGAAAAGATAAGACAATCACCATGATACGTCATTGCTCTTCTAAATCCTGATGCTAGGACATCCTCGAGGAGCTAGTAGCATGACGATAAAAATAAAATGAAAAGTGCCAAGATTAAAGATAGTGTTCGCCAAAGTGTTTTCCAAGTATGTTCAAATGTCAAGTGTTTTTTATGCCAAGATGCCAGGTTTGATGAAGCCTAGGTTCATGTTGAATAGGCCAATGTGTGACAAGTGCCAGTTAATGTAAAATTCAGGAAGGACACATCCAAAATGATTTCGATGTCAAGATGATTGATCCTCAAATGTTAAGATAATCCATCAAAATGCCAAATGACAATGTCGATGCTCAGGAAAGACATATCTTAAAGCATGGAAAAAAAGCATAAGTTGTTCTTCAAAAATATGTATTCAAAGAATAACCAAGAATTGACAGGTTGACTTGTTATGACAATTCGACCAAGGTTGATTAGATGACTGAATTGACCAAATGTTGGTGTTGAAATGTGAATTTAATTGAGGTGCTGATTTAAATGATTGCCAAATTTTGTTCAAGAATTGCTTCATTTAGGATGAAAAATATTTTTTTTTATTTGAAGATATCTGACATGTGTGATAGTGAATGTCATGAACCCTAATGAAATGACCTAGTGCAGCCTCAAGGGCACATCAATTGATGGCCTTTCCTACATCATCCACTCAGAGACTATGTAGTTCGACATTACTAATGACTTTGTCTTATTGACCAAAGATTGAATCATGATTTTTTTTGGAAAAACCTAAAAGGACAGACCTAATGTCTCAGGGGCTCAAAAAAATGAGCCTTACCTACATATCAAATGTGTAGAGACATCATAGTTCGAAAATGGCAAAGATTGACACAACTAAGTCGACAAAATTTGACTCTGTTTTTGGGATTTTTGATATTATTTGGATGTTTTTCTTGTGTTTTTCAAAGTTTTTGATTGTTTTGGAGTTTTTCAAGACATTTTATGGTTTTTATGGTTTTCTTTTAAGGACATTTTATGATTTTTATGGCTTTTTTAGGACATTTTCTAATTTTTACGGCTTTTTTCAAGACATTTTATGATTGTCGGGGCCATGTCCCAGACCCACTACAATCACGTCATAAGAGGGTTTCCCCTAGTTAGGTCAAGGACTAGCCAAGTTCAAAGAGATGGAAAAGGACATGCTTGAGATGAAAGGTGGAGGATATGCCAGACTTGATGTCAACCATTGTCAGCCATGGAAAGAAATGGCAGGATAGTATGATGAATGTTATGAGGGCATCAGAATATTAATTATTTATTATGGACAAAGGTAGATGGAGTGATAGTAGATGGTGAAGCAAATACTGCTTACACATGGAACTTGTTTGCTAGGTTTTCACCATGGTACTTATCCAAAGCGCCACCATAGTGGTTTTCACTATTGGAAAAATTATTTCTCTTTACTATTTTTGATATTTTCTAATTTTTTTGGTCTCGCCAAGATGCCTGTTTTCTAGGTTTTCATTAGGGTGACAATTTTTTTGTATTTTTTGGTTTTTAGCCAAGCTCTCTAATGGTATGTGTAGAATTTTTGGAAGTGAAAACCATTGATAAATTCTATCAATTTTTCCCCATCTAGAGTAGCTAATTGGTAAGCACCAAAATTGAATGTGGGAGTGATGGTGTAAGGACCTAGCCAATTAGGCTCAAACTTGCCAGGTTTCTTATGGTCAAATTGATTCTTTGGATTTTGCATTAGGACCAAGTCACCAATGTCAAACTTTCAGACCATAAATCTCTTGTTATAAGTATGAAAAAGACGATTTTGATATGCCTGTAAATGATTCAAGGCATTTTTTTTGTGTTCTAACAATTTTAGCTCATGCAGTGGAGACTGTCAGTATTCTTCGTCGTCAATCAATCCCTTCATGGAGACTCTAAGAGAGGGGATTTTAACCTCAATGGGAAGGATAGCTTCATCTCCAAAGACCAAGGTGAATGGGGTGGCTCCAATAGGCATTCAGATGCTAGTATGGTAAGTCCATAGAGTAGGATTTAGTTGTAGATGCCTGTCATAGTTAGCGTCATTAATAGTCTTCTTAAGAATTTTGATAATTTTCTTATTGGATGCCTCAACTTGACTATTACCTTGTGGGGTAATAGGGCATGGAGAAGTGGTGCTAAATGTGGAAGCATTCACAAAGCTGACGAATGTCTTTATTTTTGAAAGGAAAATCGTTGTATGTGATGATGGATTGTGGAACACCATACTGGCAGATGATGTAGTTAAGGATGAACTTGGAAGTTTTCTTGTTGGTTATATAGGTGAGGGGAATATCTTCTATCCATTTTGTGAAATATTCAGTGGTGGTAATAATGAATTTGTGGCCATTGGATGAGGTGGGATGGATTTTATCAACAAGGTTGAGTCCCCATTGTGCAAAGGGCCAAGGAGAAGTGATTGGCTGAAGTTCCTTTGCAATCGCATGAATTAGATCAATGTGCACTTGACATTGCTAACATGTTCTTACAAAATCAAGGGTTTATTTTTTCATTTTCAGATAGTAATACCCAAGTCTCATAACCTTCTTAGCTAAGGTTGGGCCACTCAAATGAGATACGCATATACCCTCATGTACCTCATGTAAGATTGTTTGTGCTTCATCAGTTTCAAGATATCGAAGAAGGATATTGTCAAAGATATGTCAGTATAAGGTGTCACTGATGATTGTATAATGAGCGGCTTTGTGGATAAAGGACTTCTGTTGGCTATTGGAATGGTTTGGCAGGAGGGTCTGGGACTAGAGGTAATCATATATGTCTTGATACCAAGGTGAATTGGGACCAACAAGCTCACAAACCATTTCTGACTCAAGAGTATCATAAGTAGGGAAAAACAACTATTCCACTAAGAACTTGAATTGTGGTACATTGTTGGGAATGTCTAATAGAGACCCAATTATAGCCATTATGTTTGTTGCCTTGTTTTGTGCCATAGGAACTTGCTCAAAAGTGATCATGTAAAAATATGACAAAAAGCTATCAACCATGCATTTGTAGGGCATCAAATTTTCATCCTTGGTGTCATATTCATCATTGACCTGGTTGATAACCAACCAATAATCTCCAATGACTAGGAGTGGGGTGATCCCACAAAGCTGGTTTACAATTTTTGGGAGATTCTAACTTTTGTTGAAATCCCATATTTTTAAAAAATATAATGATATAAGCCTTAAAAAGTTCCATTTAAAGCATTCCAATTGAAGAGGGTTTGATCAAACTGCATTAGATCAAACCCCCTTGGATAGAACCCCACTAGTTTTAAACAATACCTATAATGTAGTCTCCTTTACACCTATCAAAATGCTAATAAAAAACCACTTTTGATTTACCTTTTAGGGGATCAAATGAATTCATTCATTTATTTTTTTAAATTATGTAGTCCTTATTATAAGCTTCCCAAAAATTATAATTTTTAATAAATTTAATTTTATTATTATATTTATTTTTTTATTTCTCGTGAATGTAGGTTTTTCACCACAAATCAAGCTCTCTATTTTGCACATGTGGACAAATAGAAGATTATAAAAAAATTGAAAAATATGAGTGAACTAGATATTTAATTCCTTTATCCAACAAAAAAATAAACAATTTTGATACATACAAAAAAAGTTATGTGTTATATAGTCTGCCTATGTCTGAATTGTAATTAGTTTGACTTTGAAACTTGATTAAGGAAAAAATATTCAATAAAACACTATGAATGCAATTGGAAGCACTAGATATCATAGTTACAAATCTAAACTTGAAAAAATTAGAATTTTATCCTTCATGGAAAAAAAATTGTGTTATATAGTAAGCATCACTCCTTAAAAATGGTGTTTACTGGAAAAAAATAGTTTTTATAAGGAGATGGAAAAAGAACTGCAATTTGATTCCAAAAAAATTGAAAAAAATATATTTAGAATCTACAAACAAAATGTCACAAATCACTAGTTTGCATCATCTTCAAATTCCTCACGGTGAAGATTTAGTTAGAAAAAATTAGTTCAGTGTCCAGTTTGACCAAAAATTGTAAACCAATATTGTGGGATCACCTAGTGTTTTTATTTTTCATTTGATAGCCATTTGGAGTCTTGTGACGAGTGTGTCATATTCAACCACATTATTAGTACACGGGAAGGCAATTCAGAATCACTTAGGGATGGAGTCTCCTTGTGGTGTGATGAACAATATACCTGCTCCTGAGCCATGACCTGTATGGGACCCATCAAAATAAAGTTTCCAAGGTAATTTAGGGCCCACATGAAAGATGGATTCATCAGGGAAGTCATCTACGAAAGGGAAATTGCCTTGTACGAGTGCATCAATGAGTTGATCTGCTACTATGGTATGTGTAGGATTATGATGGGCCAAAAAGTGGCGATATGATGGGTATGTGGTTGACAACTTTTTTTACCCAAAATTGATGAAACAAAAAGGGGTTTTAAAGGAGATTCTCAAATTTCCACGAATATAAATTATGCTTTACTTTTAATTTAATAAATAATTATTATTCATTTTCTATTTGAATTACGACTAAAGTCTTGATTGTTAAGTTGATTGAAAAACATCTATAGGTTTCAAATGGTATCACATTTTTTGAATTTGAAACATGTGTCACATTCTATGCTTCGCATACTATAGGATTAAAAAAAAATTGAATTTCATGAATTTTTGACCAAGTTAAGGTGGTTTGACATACAAGTTTTTATATTTTTTAAAAGTTGTAATAAAAAATTCATAATTAATTATTTACTTGGAAAAAATTATAAAAAAATATTCATCGCATTAGGACATGAGTCATCTACTTATATCTAAAATCTTATAAAAAAATATTATCATTTTATTGTGGTTAGGGTGGTCAGACAGACACATACTTCTTATTTTTTCCTTGAAATTTAAGTGCATTGAAATTTCAAATTTTCACCAAATAGATTTTTTTTTAAATAAACCTAGTAGTTTAGAAACTACATTCAATTTTTTATAGATTCTATTCTTACATTTTTTTGAAATAATATATATAACTTACTCAAACTTTTACGTCATGTTTCCTAACTATGATTTTTCTGAATTTTATTGCCACTTAAGGCCCTGTTTTATCCATGATGATCCTGCACATACCCATTACCTATCCTTTTATAGTTTTGTGCTCTACATACTGTATGTCATATACACTTAGTATCAGAACCAATTTTTCCAACTGACCTGTTAATGCTGCCCAACAAAGGAGATTCTTCAATGGATCAATCTTTGCCACTAGTTGTGTCTTAGTGTTAAACATCTAATGTCTCAACTTCTGAGAAGAAAAGACAACTGTGAGATTGGAACGTTCAATGGGTGAGTAGTTGAGTTCATATCCGACCAAGGTGCAACTGATGTAATATATGGCTCTTTCTTTCTCATTATGGTCATTTTATGCTAATAATGCCCCCAATACTGAATTGGTTACAAAATTATATAGAATCAGAGGCTTTCCATCAATGGGAAACATTAGGATAATAGGTGCTAGTAGGTAGTCTTTGATTTGTTGGAAAGTTGCTTGACACTTGTCAATCCACACAAAGGTGATTCCTTTGCACAACAAATATTGGAAAGGTTATCATTTTTTAGCCAATTGTGCAATGAAGCGCTAGATGGATTGTAATCTACATTGTAATGTTCTTATCTCATTGATTTCTTTTGGTAGAGGCATGTCCAAGATTGCTTTCACTTTAGTTTTCCCGAAGTCACACCAAAAACACACTTTTTAGGGTTCAAACGGACCTTGTACTCTTCCAACCTTTTAAATATTGTATCCAACACTTTTAGATGATTGTTACATGTTGAAGAATTTTCCAAGAGTTCATTAACGTAGTCTTCCATTAGCATGTGAATGAGGTCGTGGATCATTGATGTGTGGCCCCTACATTCTTTAGGCCAAAAGACATGGCATTCCAGTAGTATGTACCCCAGGGACAAGTGAATGTTGTTTTGTGCTGATCTTCTGGGGTGATGGGAATTTTATTGTATCCCAAGAAACCATCCATGAGGGACAACATCTTGTATCCTACTATAAGATCCACAATAATGTCTATATTTGGGAGTGGAAAATCATCCTTCAGGAATGCCTTATTCAGATCGTGGAAGTGTATGAAGATGTGTATTTGACCTTTCCGCTTAGTGATAGGTATGAGGTTTGAAATCTAGACGATATTGTCTATTAATCTTATGAACCCCGCATCTAGTAACCTTTTTAGTTCGACTTTGACTAGCAAGGAAACCTACGAGTGCATCTTTGGTAACTTTTGTTTGACTATTTTGGCATTTAGAAGTAAGGGTAGATTCAATGCAAAACTAGTGTTGGATCCAATCCTAGCATATTGACATAGGACCATGTGAAGTTAATCTTACATTCTAAGAAGAAATTTTGAAATTCAAGTTTTTCTTCTTCTGTCAAAGAGGCTGTAAAGAGAACCATTTTGGGATCCTCTTTTGTGGCTATATTAACTTCTATGGTGTCCTCAATGAGCATTTCCAATTTTTCTTGTGTAATAGGAAGAAAGTCCAATCCTCCATCCTTGGGTACCTTAGAGAGGTTTCACCCTTGGATACGTCCTTTTCTTTTACTTTTGTATCAGTAGAAGGTGCCTTGCAGTTTACACCTAAAGACATCTTTTTTCTTGTTTTATTTTTATTATTTTTGCAACTAGAGGATTGAATTGACTCCCCAAAGTATGCTGCAGAATCAAGATCTATAGTGAATCCATCTTTACAGTCCCCAATTGGTATTCCTTCACAGAGTCCCATGAATTCTGCAGTAGCTTTGTAATTCTAAAAAATGTCCATAGTGGGTGGGCCTCGTTGATTCCAGTCAATGAGTTGTGGGTACATAAGGGAGATACCATCATTATTGTTGGTGATAGGTGGAGATGATGTGGAAAGCATGCAAACTGAGGCTAAAAGGGTAAAAAATAGAATTGTCTTTAAAGTCCTAGTTAGATTCCATCCAATCATCTTCTTCATTAGAGTTAGGAAAATTGGACTCATTGGAAAAATAAGGGACAAATGGATTGGAATCATGGTCAATAGTGTCAAATGTCAGGACAAATGGGTCAAAATGTTGTTCAATAGTGTCAGGTGATGGTGTAGGTTTTTTGTCATGACGAGGCCAAAAGACTCTTACCCATTCTTCTCTTTTCTTTGGGATTTTAGGGTTGTCATTAGAAAGATTCTATGGTGGACCAATCTTAAACATTTTTCTGAATATTTCATCAAAGGAAGGCTCACCAGGTTCTAAAAACATTCTGGGAAGGTCATAGTCATTGAGAGATCTTTGAGAACCAAATTCCCACTTGTGTGAGTCAATTTTGGTAGGGGAGTCTTCAATTGTCTCGACACTTTCAGAAACATTCACACTCTTAACTGAAAGTACATGGGTACGTGGACCATCAATTTTGATTAGCTCAAACCTAAACCCTAGATACTTTGGTGTTCTAGAAGGCATTATGGGTTCCCTTCTTCCAATCTTTTTTAAACCAAGGCCACTAATTCCATCATAGCCTTTCACCTTCAGCTTTTCATAGCCTTTTCCATATTGCTATACTAGTAAGGGGGATGGATCTTCTGGGTCTTTGTAAATCCAAACCAATATATCTTCAATATCCTCTTTATTTAGTTCTCCCAATTTTGTAAAATTCATTGTAGGAGGAACCTTAAAAATCTCTTTGGGCTCTAGTTTGAAAACAATTCCTACCATAAGTTTTTGGAGACTTGGGTATTTTAGTGATACAATAGGAATTGTTCAACTTGTACTCTCTACAACCCTTGTCTTGGATCTTGATGTTAGGGTTGACACTTGGGATGGCGGCAAGTGATGTTACAATAGAGATCGAAGGAGTGGGCATGGATGGTGTGGCAAGTGTAGATGGTTCAATGTATTTAGAATAGGTGGACGTTGAAGCTTCGTGGTTAATTGGAACTTGAAGTTTAGAAATACCTCTCAAATTGGTGCAATACTGGAAGGGATTAGGATCTCCAGGTATAGTAATTTTTGTGCCATTGAAAGGAAACTTCAAGCATTGGTGGTAAGTGAACACTACAACCTTTAAGGCATGGATCCAAGGTTGACCAAGTAAGATGTTGTATGATAGCTCAATATCCAGGACCTAACATGTGGTATCTACAATTACAAGCCCCACACAGATAGGAAGTGTGATAATTCCCCTCGAAGAGCATTCCTCATCATCATATGCCTTTATGACAATGCTTTTGGTGGAATCCACACAAGCATCAGAGAATCCAAGTGCTTTGACTAGTTTTAAAGAGCATATTTTCAATCCTGCTCTGCCATCTATTAAGTCTCATCTAACCTTGTGTTTATGGAAGAAGACTTCAATATGTAGTGCACATTGTGAGATGTTTTAGGTGAGGAATATTCTTGGTCTAAAACCGTGATGTGATGGGGAGTAGTCAAGTATCCAAACATGGCTTCAAAGTGGTTGACATCAATGTCGTTAGGTATGAAAGACTCCTACAAGACTTTATCAAGTATGGCTTTGTGTGTAGGTGAGATGCATAGTATCTTGAGTATGGAGATTTGGGTGCATTTTACCCAATTAGTCAATAAGATTGATTTTTCCTTTAGGTTGTGACTATTTGGCAGAGGGACCAAGTATTGTGATCTTTAGCTATCTAGTAGGAGGATCATCTATTGTGACCTTTCCTCAAGCATTGGTGACATTACACTCTAGAGTCTTCTTAATGGTGATAGTATTGATGTGTTCATCAACAAATCAAAGGTGATTAATGATATGTCCACTAGAATAGTCAAAAGTAGTGCAAGTTTAATTGGTTTGATTGTTAATCTTTGGACTTGACATAGAGGGATTACCTGAACTATGATCCTATAATGGGTTTTTATGAATTGTATGGTTCAAGTTTGAAGAAAATTGTTGATCGTCAATCTCAATGGCACGACTTTCAATAAGATCATGTATGGGGTTTCTTAATTGTCTACAAGAAGAATTTTTATGCCCTTTAATTTGATTATAATCAAAAAATGCATTATCATCCCACCATGATGGCTTGAACATCCCTGAGTAGTCATATGGTTTAGGGTCCTGCAATGTGATGACGTTGTTTTGGAGGAGCTTCTTGAGGACAACTTGAATTGGTTCACCCAATGGGGTGTATGTTCATCTCTTGGGGAATTGTCAGGTTTGACATGGTTTCCCTTTGTCTTGACTATTCTAGATGGCATTTGTGGTAGGTGTTAGTGTGTTCAAGGGAGTATTTTTGGGTTAAGTTCCTCTTAGTGTGATTGCAAGACTTGTCGCATTTACTAATTTAGCATCAACAACACTATCATTGGTGATATGTTTGTTTTTGAAGCAATATATGTTTTTATCATTAGGTGATTTTTTTTTTGTGTTCTTGTTGGCATATTTGAGTTCTCCTTTGGCAATAAGATCTTTTTCAAGTTGGAATCCTTTTTTGACAAGGTTTGCACGAAAGTGGTGCAATAATGGACTTGTAAATTGTATCTCAATGGGCTAACAAGGTTTTAAACAAACATTTTTACCTTCTCATTTTTCTAGTATCTCAACAGGACATCAACTTGCCAGACCCCTCCATCTTTGGAAAAATGGAATAAAGGTCTTGCTAGTGTCTTATTGAGTATTCTTACATAATTTGGCAATGGTGATGTTGGTGTCAAAGTTGTAGGCATAATTTTCTACAAATTTATCAGCAAGTTCATCCCATGACTTTATCTCTTTGGGTAAGAGAGAAAACCATTCAAGTGTAGGACCCAGAAGACTTTTAGGGAAGAGTCTCATCAGATAGGTATGTTCGTATGCAACATCCACACAATTGGTCATAAATTCTCTTATGTGCTCAAGGGGATTAGTCTTTCCTTTGTATTTGGAGAAGTGAGGTAACACATATCCTAGAGGGAATAGTGGCATATGTAAGCTCAAGTCAAATTGGTATGGACATAAGTCATAGGATGTGTGGGTCTTTTTCTTGGATAATCACATGTTCTCCACTTGTTTTTGCAAGGCAGCAAGTTGAGCCATGAGTGCATCTACTATAGGGTTGTTTGTGGTGTCACACATGCTGGTAATGGGTATCCCATGAGTTCCCATTTTCTGTGACAGTACATTTTGATTTGGGATGTATTATTGTTGAACATATGGCACATTTGGAATTTTTTGGTATTGGGAATTTTGGGTGGGAATGCATTGTTGTGTATGAATGTGGGAGGCATATGTGGGAATGTGGTTTCCAGTAGTGATAGATTATATAATTTGCAGAATTTGTTTCCTTTTAATGTTTTGATAACCAAGTGGAGTCAAGTTTCCTTGTACAAATTAGTAAATGTGGCCATGTGGGAGATTTGTGTTTTTCCTTTGGGGGACATTAGTGTCTGTATTGATTTGTGACAAAGTATTAACATTTGGTTGAGGGCCTTGAATAATAATTCATCTTTTGTTCCTCCAAAAGGAGTTTGATGATTTTGTTCCCATGGCATTAGTTGAGGACCCAATTAAAAGGTTTGATGATGTTCCCATTGTATTGGTTAAAGATACAAATAAAAGGTTTGATAAATTTTTCCCCATTGTATTGGTTGAAGACCCAAATATAGCCCCAATAGTTTGTGACAAAGTTATTGATATTTATAGGATAGATTGTGATATGGTGTGTGATATGGTTGATGTTCCCACAATAGATGTTGTGTTGACTGTGTTAGATTTTATTTGAGTGGTGGTGCCAATGGAAGTAGAGTTAATAGTATTTGTGGCATTTTGTGTTGTGGCACCAATGGAGGTATTTTTGCATTATGTTGTGGCATTGTGTGGGGTTGACTAGTTTGTGTAGTATGATCAAGAGATGTTGCTCTCAAGGTATTAATATAAAATCCTTGTGGAAATTTAGCCCCTTGGTGTAGAAGCATGGCTAGATATCGTTCAAAATCTTGTAAAATTAATTCTTCTACAAAGGAAGCCACTTTAGGGTTTTGGGGAGCAGCTTCAATGTCTTCCATGAACACTTGTCCATTTTCATCTCTTCGTATAAATTGTTCAAAGAGATTGCATGAGGAAGATGCAGTGTTCATGTCACTAAAAGGATTGATGAAAGACTTCCCCATCTTTGTGTTTAAGTTCATGTCATTAGGAAAGTTATAAGAATTGTTTCCTTGTCCAAAGGGGTCCATTTCTCTCCTCTTCCTTTGGAATCTAGTCTCAACCATATAATATTTTCTCAAATGGATGAGGGATAATGCAACCAAGTCTATGAATGGGAATGATATGACACTATGTTTTTGAATTTTTGGAATAAAGCGTGCAATAGTGACAATGTTTTCTAAAGAGGATGTTAAATACAAAGTGATAATGAGGACTAAAATGAATGGTGGAAGACTAAAGTGTTTTTGGGTAAGAAAATGCAATTGCAAAGTATAAGGAAAATCTAATGTCCAATCAATTTTGGTAGAATTTTAGGAAAGGTTTACTAACCATTCAAAGTTTTGTTAATGTCTCAATTTCGATTGTCAAAGGACTATTTGTAGGACTAAGTGAAATGACAAAGTGACAAGGTGAGGTTTCCAAACTAGAATTATGAGCTAGAAATATTCTCACAAAAAGGACAAAGGCTAAAGGATTGATTATGACTTAGTCCAATGACAATCTACTTTTGAAGGCAAAGGTTTCACAAAGTATGGAAAGTTTTCCTATTCTAAAGTCTACAAAATGAGGACCTAAGATTTTGTTTATGCTGAAAAATGATGGTGGATCCTAAGATGAAACTAAAAAATTGCAATGGTAAACCTATGGTAAGAGCTAAATGCAAACTAAAAGATGCAAAGATGGGAAATTTGAGCAAATATTCTTCTAGTTTTTGGATAAAGACCACTAAGGAAAGATGTTTTAAAATAGATTGGAAGTGTTTGGCCTTGGATTTGAACAGTGACAATGATTTTTCTAAATGACATGCAAATGCGTTGTAGAGTCTCAAATGAGTTGTTTTAGACCGCAGATGCGGTTAAGTAGGTCAATTGCATATGTTCAATGAATAAAATGTGTTGCAAAGCAAGCAGATGCATTTTTCTATTTTTCAAATGTGGTTTTGTAGGTTAGATGTGTTGCACAGGGTCTCAGATGCATTGTAGTTTAAATAAAGTTTGGTTTCCTTGCAATTTTGGCAGATTTTTGAAATTGTTTTAGTTTGAAAGTATTTCTCTAGATTTTTGAAGGATGTTTATCTGTCCATTGGTTCAAAAAATACTTTGAAAACACATGATTTTGTATTGAAATGTTGAAAACAAGCATAATGAAGACAAGCACAAATCCTAGGGACTGCAAGGACTATATTCACTGGATTCCCACTTGGATTTCTCCAGCCACACTTATTCTTAGCAAGTGACTTAGAAGCTTGGCAACATTGGCTCCCCTCCACAACACTCAATTCACTAGGTCAATCAAGCTTCGAGTTCTCATGACTCTCCCATGAAAATCTCTTCACCTCTACTAAGAAGTGTGAGAACATGGGATGGCTTAGCAATGACTGTTGTTGCACCAGCAAATAGAAAGTGATTTTGGCAGCTACACTAAAGGTTTTTAGTTTAGGCACTCGTTCAGGTGGCTATGCATGAGGTAAGATTAACATTTTTGCATAAAAAATTATTCACCTATAATGTTGAGTTTTCCATTAGCATTCACATTTGTATACTGGTCGAGAGTAGCTTGGCCTTAGCTTCATTGTCAGTATGAGTCACCTTGGGGTGAGTACTTTTTCCCACCAAGGAAGGCCCAATTCCTAGAGTCAATAACAATGTATCTTGCACTGAGGATCACACAAGTGCATGAGGGGAGAGGATACTTTTATTATTGAATTGGGGTTACACAAAAGTGAAGACAAGATTGTTCATTTTAATGCTCAAATTAAATTATGTGGGTAGTAAAGCAACAACCCCTAAGTGTTTTTGTTTCTCCAGATCACAACAAGGCACAAGAGAATTACATACACACTAAGAAGTCATTACTACACCACAAGACACATTGAACACTTATTCATTTTAACCCAACTTATTGTGAGACAAGCAAAGTTCTTTTTAAGCCAATGCTATGAGAATGCAAGTAGATATTTAGCCTTGATGAGTTTCAATGCAAGTTGTGTTCATTTTAAACCATCAAATGTGAATGAAAGTTGTAATTGTTATTTTTTGTTTTTTTTTGCTTTAGGATTCAAAAGATCTATAAAATCATCAACAAACAATAGTTAACATCTCCTTCTAGCTTGCCACATGATGCAAATAATAGATTAGTAACCCAAAAATCCCTAATCTACTAAACTAAAAAGAGGAAACTGGAAAATACTATCAAAACCTCAAATTATACCTACAATAGGAAAATGCGTCGTTATACATGTCAAATATATTGCAACAACAAATGTGTCATTTGGGCCTATAGATGCGTTGCAAAAAACTCAAATGTGTCGTTTGGTTTGTTAGATGTTGCTCGGTACTACAAATGCATTATTTGCTTGAAAGTAGATGTGTCGTGAAGCATCAAATGCGGCTCAAAAAGTTTTGTTTGCAGTGTTTCGTACTTGTACCTATAAAAAATTATGAAAATAGTACAAAAATCTGTAAAAAAGTGTTTTTGGCATCGAGTTCACCAATGTTACAACTCAGGTAAAAGTCAAGTTGGCATGAAAACATATGCATAAACAAAAACCTAGATAAACAATGAATTACAATGGAGTAAAAATGCATTAAAACAAAGGAAATATTTCACCAAACAACCTTCGTTCCCTCCATGATTGACCTTCATTGCCCTTCTCCATTTGTTGCAAAGTGGTGTTTTCCCTCAAATTATGATAAGAAACTATTGACATATAACAAAGCATTATAGAAATATTGAAGGATTATAATATTGATGCAATGTACTTAGAAATTACAACCAAACCAAAATTTTGAAGCATAAAATAGTCAAGCATGAAGTGTATGAAGTAACAAAATGAGGTTGAAATTGTCCTTTTATAGAAAAGTCAATTTTGGATGAATGGAAAGGATTGTCAGTTGAGAGATGCCCTTAAATAAAAGGTTGAAATTAAATGTAACAATTAGTAATTAGGGTTAGGGAAAATTTGGGTAAATTTTGAAATGAAGCATTGATATTTGATTTAAAAAAATCAAATCAATGGATAGGAATAGATGTGACAGGAGGATATTGGGCATGGAAAAAGAGGTTATCTGAGAATCAAATAATAATTTAAAATTATTTGATTTTAAAGCCTAAGTTGACCTTCTGAATTAAAAATTAATTTAATTCAAAAGTGGTGGTGTCAAGTGATAGTAAATAATAATTTTAAATTACTTAGTGGGAAAATGGAAAGTGGACAATTTTAAATAAATGATTTTATTTAAAATTAGAAAAAAGCCAAGGTGGCTAATAATTAAATAAATTAAAGAAATTTATTCAATTATAAGAGGACATAAGGAATTAATAACGTATTTAAATAAAAAAATAAATTTTATTAATTTAAATAATCGGGAAGAAATAGTGGAAAAATAATAATTAAATAAATTTAGGAATTTATTTAATTATAGAGGGAAATAGGAAATTAGTGATGCATTTAAATAAAATAAATGTAATTTATTTATTTAAATAGTCGGGAGAAATAAAAGATATGAATTAATTAAATAATTGAGAATTGTTTAATTAATAGTTGAATATAGACTATAGGGCATAATTAAATATTTTAATTACGTTAAGAAGACATACGAAGAAAATAAAGGTTGTAGGCCTAGGTCAATTTTATGTGTCTACAGGTGGATATGTTCACCAAAAATTCAATTGTTTGAGATACTCTAATAGTCAGTACCATGTTAAAGAACTCTCTAATACAAACCCAACACAAGTTGAATTATCTCAAAAGGAGTTTGTATGCTCAAGATATACTCGATTAAATTTTGGTCAAAATAGGGGTAACAAATGCAGAATGCTAGGTGCAGAAAATGATCATCTCAAATTTGGACAAAAACAACATCACATTGAAGATCTCATTGACACAAATCCAACATGGCTCGAATCACCTCAAAAAAGCTCATGCATGGAATATGTCTCATCAAAGCTGAGGGTTGACCATGCTAACTTGGCAGGACCATGATGATGTCAGCATGCGAACATGACAGGTCAGATGCTAATGTCCCACCATTAGAGCATGACACATGGAAGGTGATATTAACATGGCATGGCATTTATGAGCGTTGAGTTGGACCAATTAGGGATTGGCATGTAGTAGTTGTAAGTGAATGAAATTGTGTTGTGTGGCACAATCACTAGGTGCCACATGGCACTCCCTTTCATCTCTGGCTGGCATTGGTTGAAATTGACTATTTAAAATTTTTTTTAGGGGTTGAATCCCCAACCTTCCTCTTTCCACATATCTCTCCTATAGTTGTGCCATAAAATACACTCCATATATAGATTGGTGATAGTTTTGTTTAACAAAGACAAGTTTCTATTTAGAGGGAGTGGCAGTTTGAACCGCCGAAACCCCTCATTCTAACTTTCACTCCCTACCAACCCACCAAACATGTGGCTATGAGGGAAAATTGGCAAGAGGTTAATTTAAAATAGGTGAAAGTTGCCCATGTTCTATAAATAAACAAAATCAAACCTATAAATAAAAAATAAAAAATAAATTAGTCTAAAATATAAGTTTGGAAAACATTTTAAGGGGTTTTTAAGGGGCCTTAAAGGATTTTTAAGGATTTTATAAGATTTGTAAGGTCTTTAAAAGGGATTCAAATATTTAATAAGATTTTTAAGGAGGCTTAGTTCAATATGAACTATATCTAAAGAATATTGGAGAAATATGTTTGTTAAACCCCTTAAAGCATATGAAATTGTATAAAAAGGGGGTTTATTAGCTTTAGAGGGTATTAGAGAAATGGGAGAAATTTGATAGTGAAAATATTTCAACTCTGTACAATTAGGAGCTTGAAGTCAAGTAATTGTACTTGAAGGAGGGGGATTGTTCTTCATTTCATTATCACTTGAGAAGACTTTGTAGGAATTTGGAGTAGATTGATGTCGCCTTGTAATCAAGCATTTGGAGCATAATCAAGGATTGGTCACTTTGTTGGACAAGGACTTGGAGACATAGCCAATTGGAAAACTTCGTTATCAATTTGTGTCTTCATCTTCTCCTCACTGTTCTCATATTTCTATTGTTCTAATCAGTTAATGTCTTTTTTAAAACATTTAAAATTAAGATTAAGACATTCAATTTCTCATTTACATTAAATCAAAATTCATTCACACAATTGTTATAGATACTAACAAATCTTGGATGAACGAACAACAATATGTAACAACTCACCAAACCTCAATTGAACCTTGGATAAAAAATCTATAATCATGCATGAAATGGCCTTAGTGAATGTAGATCTTGATCACAACACTTGATGTGATTCAAACAATGCTCTTGAATATTCTTGATTTGATCTTCAATGCTACATCAACACATTTGCTCAACAACATGCATGATGCATTATGCCTTTGACATGATGAAATGGATCTTGATTGCTGCAATAAACTTCTTTTAATCTTCCCTTGAATGCCTTAGAAATGCTCTTATGTACTCTTGATCTCATAAAATCCCTATTAGTATGCCTGCATAAAAATTCTTAGATGAAACTAGGTGAAATAACCTTGTATTTATACATAACTAAAGACTAAATCTCAAAATTCAAATAACACAAGTTGACATCAAATCTAGCATTTTAAATAATTAAAATACTACTAAAAAAATATCCCAAGGAGGGTCCTAGGTCTAAGTAAGGACCCATTCACCATGTGGTGAATGGGTCATAACTCATTTAGCTAGGACACACTTTAGGGATTATGAAATGTCATGTGAAAATAGGGTCCTAGGACCTAGTTAGGACCATTCGCCAGGTGGAAAATGGGTCCTAGGTCACTAACCTAGGACACAAACCTAAAAATAAGTGGTGTATTGGAATTTATGAATGTTGAGTTTTATCCCTCATAATCTATAATTAATTAGGCTTGGATTTGAATTAAAAGGGGACAATTAAGCTGAATTAACCTCAATTAATTAATAAAGCCCTAGATTAGTGTGAAAGTATAAAGATGCCCTTTTCAACACCCAAAATAAGAAACAATTAATTCCATTTAAGTTAAAAAGAGCCCTAAACTTAATGTGAATGTGTAAAACACATTACAACACTAAATCAAGGCAATATTAAGTTCATTTTATTGTTAATTATTCATTCCCAAACTAAGGAAAAAGGGCTACTTTTTCCATTACTACATTTTTCCCCCACTTTAGTGAGAGTATGACCCCATGTCAAACTCACACTAGACTAGACATTCAAGACACTTATGTGTGTAGCAATGACAAAGATACTCAATCATACAACATCAAAGACCAAAAAAAAATTAAGCCTAAATGGTCCAACACAATGTGGAACACATCTAGACTATCAGTTTTATGCTCACTCCGAGGTAGTTGAACCTCAGACATCCACTAGGTGAGTCTTCCCCGAAGAAGGTGGCTTAGTGAGAAAATCATACCTTTGTGTTGGCTCTCACTATACTTACTATACTAAATCTATCCCTCTGATAACTCCAATAGGGAACCACTCACATTCATTTTTTGTGCTTAATAAGTTGTGTTATACTAAGCACCTATGCACATGGCAAGGCTCAACATGCAAGAAAGGTGTTTTATGCTAGGTGGCCTTGAATTAGG